>JANTPZ010090623.1:0-24249 GCA_025593235.1 Vachellia pachyceras | reverse complement strand
CTTCATCTTCAGTCTTCACGCAGGTCGTCGTCGTCGAAGAGCTTCGTCGTCGGCGTCGAAGTGCTTCATCGTCGTCGTCGAAGAGCTTCACCATCACCATCACCGTCGTTGTCGTCGTCTTCATCTGCAGAGCTTCGTCGTTCGAGCTTCGTCGTCCGACGTCTTCATCGTCCGAGCTTCATCGTCGCCGTCATGGTCTCACCGTCTTGGGTCTCGCTGGTCTCGCCGTCTTGGGTTCTGCTGGAGATCGCTGCGAGACTGAGAGGAGGAGGGAGGGGTAACACTGGAATTCCATGGAATTTGCAGCAATTCCATGGGTTGGGTGATGGAATTGAAATCTGCACTGTTCATGGAATTGATTTCCATGTGGAAATCAATTCCATGAGCAATTCCATCAAACCAAACAGCCATGAAGATGGAAATCAATTCCATTTCCATCTCCATGGGGACCAATTCCACCCTACCAAACAGGCCCTAAATTCCTCCTCTCTCTTTTTTTTAATGGGTGAGGTGTGAAATGAACATCGTAGGTGTGAAAGTTACAAAAGAGAAAACCAAAAATATGAATATAAAAAAAGATCGAAGGGTGAAGACGCGTGGTGCATTACACGTGGAAGTGACGTAGGCAGCAAGTTAATCGAAAGTTAATCCGACCACGGCCTGAGCTGCTCCATGCCGCCTTGAATGGAAAGGTCGGCTTTTAGCCCCCAATGAAGAAAGAAAATGAAAACTGAAAAAGGCCATACTAGTCTTTTCAATGGAAAAATAAAAGGAAAAATCTCATTTGAATCCTATGTAAGAGAAGAAACAGTAAGTCCAGCAAAAACTTCACTTACTATAAAGTCCCAAGGGACTTCAATGAAAAATTGTATTTGTGCAATTAATATTATATCCTTAGTAATACATAAAAGAGGCAGGAAAAAAAAGAATAGAGAGAAGAGATGAGAGGCACGATACGGAGAAACGGAAGAGACCCAAGATGCCTTCATCGTCTTCCTTCCCATGGATGAGTTTGCGGAACCAAAAAGAGAGAATGCCCAACCAAACAGAGATCAATACCGATGAGTATATTGAACTATCCATGTGGATGAGAGCCCTCACAGTCTAGGCACAACGACCCAATTATCAGGGGCGCGCTCTACCATTGAGCTAATAGCCCGTCGTGCGGGCCTCCCGTCACCATAGACACCGTCACAGAGTGAAGTGGTTGTAACCAAAATTTAAAATGGATGTTATCATTAATAAAAATTACAACTACAAGTGAAGTATGAATCCACAAGCAACGATATTTTGCAGAAGATGGATAAAGTGATGGGAGTAAGAGAGCAATAAGATGTAGTGAATTGGAGAAGCAGTATGTATATGGGCTGCAATTGGATTGTGTTCGAGTTCAATTTGCGACCAAAAAATTGTTCTCCAATCAAACTGTTCCCGATCTCATTTCAAGATCAATAGCTCCTAAAGCATTTGATCAGTACGTAGTTAAATAATAAATACAATTGACAACTTATCTACCATTCTTAGTTATACAATTGACAATAAAAACCATGAAAGTTAAAGAAGAAATTTCCACCTTCTAACTATCAAAATCATGAATGGGATCAGAAAAGGAAGCAAGGGTATCAATAGCAATGATTTCTTCTTCTCCCGTGATGACGACCTTTTTCCCTCACAGTATTGTTGTGATGGCAACTCACACTCATGCTAAGATTCGCTATTGAGCTGCTCTCTCGTTTTCTCTCTCTTTGACAATGCGATGGTGAGTGTGAAGAAAGAAGATGAAGATAACATGAAGATGATGATGGTAATGGAAGCGATGAAGTTGTCTTGGGTTTCCTCCATTTCTCCATCTCGTCCCTCTCATCTCTTCTCTATATTTCTCTTTTTTTTTCCACCCCTCTTTTATGTATTACCAAGGTACAATCATTGTATAAATACAATTTTTTTTTCATTGAGATCCCTTAGGACTTTCAAGTAAGTTGGCATGTTTGGTAATGCAGAGGAGAAGTGCTTTTATGTAAGTTGAGATAAATATATAAAAAAGATTATCTTATTTAAAAAAAATTATTGAACTGCCTTTTTAACTTTCCAAAAAGGTTGTCAAACGGGTCTGTGAAGTTTTCGCTGAACTTTTCCATCATTTCTTCAACTCAAATGCGATTTTCCCAAAACTAAATAGCCTGTAGCTGTTTTGTAGTCATACCCACCAATCCTAGACGTCCCTTACCTTCTTCATTCAGTAACCGATCTGACCGTCTGTTTTCCCACACTCAGATCCAACCGCCCCTTTTCTCACAAGAAAAATCACATCTTCCCTTTGATCAACGGTCATTAATGGTATGGGGTTCCAACCTTAATCAATTTAGTATTTTAATCGAAGTTTCTTATGGTTCGGAGATTAAAAGATTCAGGTAATGAAGATTAAAGAAAGCCGTCCGTGGAAATGCCGCTTAATCAGTGCTTCAAACTTAAGTTATTAACAATGCCAGAGTTCAACCTTTAGCTCCGTGGCAAACTGTATATAAGCGCGTGAAGGGCGCCTTTTAATTCCGTTTCCTGCCGCACATGCATTCAGTGCGTCATCTTTTGAATTCCCAGTTCCTCCGAAGTGAACAGTGGTCTATGAATTCCCTCTGTGACTTCTCTGGCCATTCCCTTTTTCTGGACACACCCTTGATGATTTTCTGAGTTCAGTTGACGCAGAATCCAAGGTCTGAGGGTTCTTATCAGTACCTTTTGCTTATTTTATTTGTTTTCGCCGTTAAATTTGTGGCTCTTTTCTTTTAGATCGTTCTTTATCTGAATTATATTGGATCATTTGTTATTTAGTTTCGAACCTTTTCTTTTCGAGCATGTTCGTTTCCGATCGATGTAAGTGATGCTACGCCAACGTATGGATTGGAATGATATCTTCTCTTGGTTGAATTAGGAGCTTGAAACAGTTATTGTTTGGATCCTCTGGATTTCAATTATGTTGCAGTGGAATCTTGAAGTTTAACACACTTGCGCCATATAATCATCTATCTACTCAGTTAAGGGCAAGTCAATAGCCAAAGGACCAGCAGCATGAGTATAATGCCTCTCTGTAGCTCTCTCTTTAATTATAGCTTAGAGCAGGGGGTCTAGATGTTAGTAGCAGAGGCTTCCAGTTTATATAACATGCCAGCCAAAGTACCCTTTATGATTTCAAATTTGTAATATCTAAAATCTTTTGGCTGATATCTGCAAATTGATCAAGGATAACTGGCACGGGGGATTCTGGAATGCCATTTTCATTCAATAAATAAAAGAAATAGATAAAGATATTGACTAAAATAAAAGGAGTGTCAGGGTAAGGAAGAATGACCGGGATATTCTTGCTGGTTTTGCGCCTCTCGGAAACCGCAGCAAAAAATTTCCGATTAAAGTAAGAGACATACTTAAATGAAATCTCTTTTTTTATTTGCTTCCTGAAATCAATCCTAAGATTTGATTAAGGATTACCAAAGATAGACAGTAGAAATTTACAGTCACTCAAATTAAACTTAGCCAACTTTTATCGGTATTCAACTTTACGATAGAGTAAATGGAGTTATAGCTGGACTTGAAAACGGAGTCCACTATTTATCGAAATAAAATAAAGAGGGGGCGCGGGTATATCCACTGAGTTATTTCTTTGTTTCAAATTCAGCGATGTATACCCATCATTTCTCTGTCTGAAAGCTAGCCTCCCCTCCAGTCATGGTAAAAACTAGTAGATTTTCTGTTTGTGGCTGTGAATGAAGATTTCACAGAAACATTAGGGAATACTTGGAGAAAATCAACATATTGAATAAATTTTGCTGAAGGGAAAGTTTCTGTTTTAGTTTTGCTCTTGAATAGCTGAATATCATTGTCTTACTTGCAGTTGAGTCTTCAATCTCTTGACGCATAGCTTTTTTGGTCAGGTGCTTTGTTGCTGGTGAAGAACATTCCAACATTGCCGAGAAGAAGGCTTCATATTTTTTTTATTTTGATGCACAAATAAACTCTTTGGGATGGTTTTGTATGAAAATTCAGATATTATTCAGTGGGGTCTTCGTCTTCTTGATGGTGACCCTGGTTACAATCCAGGATACTATGGTGACATAGTTCAACATGATGCTGGTAATATATATGATGGAAACTATTACCATAGCCATTATGATGCTGAGAGCAATCATATAGAGAATGATGAGATGATTGCACGGACTCTTCAAGAAGAATTTTCTCAGCTTGACATAGCTGAAAGTTCCAGATGTTCACAGGCAAGTGAGGAGCATTATCATGCTCCTGAGCTGGCATATGGATGGCATAACTCTTCAATGATGAACCATTGCTCAGAAGGTATCAGTAAAGCTACTGCTTGCTTGTTTATACGAGGGATTTATATTTGTCTACCAGAAATTGACTAATTTGACAAAAAATTCTGTCTATGCAGACCATGATTATGTCCAGGAAGGAATTGATGATGTAGAACCTGCTAGTTCATGTTCTAGTCCATGTGAAGGGGGAGAATACTCATTAGAGTTGACTGATCCTCTTAATGATGAAGTCGGAAGGAGATTGAGTCAAATGACTCCAATTCCTGTATGCTTAGCGTCTTCTGCTTCTATAGATATATCTGTGTACACCATCCAGTTAGTGAAGCAATCTTGACAATTTCTAGGGCTAGTTTTCCCCCTCTTTTTCCTGGATAGCTTGTTCATCCTGTTACATAAAATGACGTTGAAGTCATAAAGTTTTAGTTGACATTAGTGGTAGTCACACGGTTCTTGATTCTTCAGACACAGTAACGAGTGAAACAATTTTTTTGCTTGAATCACCTCTCCAGGTTTTCCCTTTTGTTTTATTTATCTTTGGTGTGTAGGCCTCTCAGTTTCGGAAATTCACCCCCCCAAAAAAAAAGAAAGTTTTATCTGGCTTTTTTTCTCGCAAATGTTATCAGTTAATTTGTAAGCTGTAGTCTCTCACAAGTGATCTGGTTTTTAGCACGTTTATTTATTTTAATCAGTTGCACAACTCGATTAGTACACCCATGGTTCTTAAATTGCTTCTTATTGCTGTGCAGCATGTTCCAAGAATTAACGGAGATATTCCTTCAATTGATGAAGCAACTTCAGATCATCAAAGGCTTCTGGATAGGTATTGTTTGATAGATATTTGTCTTTCTTTAAGAATGCATTACTTTTCTCCCGTAAAAGTGAGTAATTGTCTTTTTTTGTCATTCACTTGTTTGTGTAGTATGAAACTTAATGCCACATATACTTTGCTGTATTTTTCTTTTTTCTTCGTTAGTTCATAAATACAGAAATTCGTTGAAAGAATTATTCATTCCATGTTCTTGCTCCCTCACAGAAACATATAAAGCTGTGCTTATTTTTAAACAGATTGCAGTTATATGACTTTGTAGAGCGCAAGGTACCAGGTGATGGTAATTGTCAGGTTTGTTTTGTTACTGTTAGCAATCACAGAGCACATTTCATTAGTTTTTGTTTGTAATTATCAAATAATGACAACCATTTATGGTCCCCCCAGTTTCATGCATTATCCGATCAATTGTATGACACACCTGAGTACCACAAGTCTGTGAGACGACAAGCAGTAAATCAGGTTTGTTGTCTAGTGGATTGGCTTTTATTGAATGCAATATCCTCTGCTTTTGTGCATCTATTCTTTTTATTGTTGCTGGATCTGATGGTGTTTTTTTGTCAGCTCAAGTCTCATCCGGAGATTTATGAGGGATGTGTTCCCATGGAATATGGCGAATATTTGGAGAAGATGTCTAAGTAATAATCCAACGGCCTTTCCCGTCTGTATATCCAAATATGTTCTGAATGGTTGTTCTAGAGATTAACTAATCACCCTTTTTTTCACTTTTCTTGTCAATGAAACTAGGAGCGGTGAATGGGGTGATCATGTAACACTTCAAGCAGTTGCAGATTCGGTATGAGCTTCGGAACTTTACATTTCCTCTCATATTTTTAGAACTTGCCCCCCCATTCTTTTGTCAACTGAGACAAAATCAATTTGGTTTAGAAACTTAACAGATAACTATGAATCTGTGGGCGACACTTTAATTTCTCCAAGCTGTGGCTTTTCAAGTTGGGCTGTTCGTTTTGTGCTTAGACGCCATTATTTTTTGGTTCTTCAACAGTCGTACTTAGAGATTTTTCAATCCTTTCTCTGCTCAGTCAACTGAGCCAAGCCTACGCTGCACCTTTTCTTTTCGTTCTTTCTTTCTTTTTTCTTTTTTTTTTTTTTTGGGAATATTCCTTGGTGACACCTTAATCATGACTATTATGTTGACGGTCATCATTCCTAATTTTCTTGACACTGGTTAACTGAATTTGGCTGTGGATTACAATCATACAACGCTGTTGATTTGCAAACCGTAATACGCTCGTAGTGGTCATATCACCATGGGGGTTGATTAAATTCTCAGAAAACCTTATTTTAAGCTCTTGTTGCCTGATTCTAAATGATCTGATTGCTAAAATCTTGAGTATAATTTGAATTCAGCAATGATCTGATATGCCTTGTCATTTTTACTAACATTTTGAATTTGATCTCCTGTTTCCTACAGTACGGTGTGAAAATATTCTTGATTACTTCTTTCAAGGATACCTGTTGCATAGAGATACTTCCTCATTTTGAGAAGCCGAAAAGAGGTGAGTTTTATCCACGGTGAGATTTGAGCAAAGGATTCTGCTTAGGCAAAGAAAGAGGGGCCGGTGCCTGATAATTTTACTTTTGATTTTTTTTGCCCCTTTTGCAACTATTATTTTTTTGGGTCTCATGTTACATTCACATTGTTATTCACTAGTTAACTGGAAAATTTTCCAAACCCGACCAGAACTTTTAAAGACAAAAGCAATGGAGCTTCGAAAAATAGCTACCGGTTGAAAATTGTGTAAATTCAATTTCCTCGTTTCCAGGGCGGAGGAATCGTGGAAATTGATGGATGAAATTATATCTGAACTGTTGATGTTTTTTCTATCAAACAACTGCTAATATCAATGCTTCGGCCCTGCATTTTTTTTTTGGGGTACGTGTGGTGATTGGGAACAGCTTAGCTGATAACTTCATCTTCTATCATGGGTGTGTTTGTCGCAGTTATTTACCTGAGCTTTTGGGCAGAGGTGCATTACAACTCCATCTATCCTCAGGGAGGTTCAGGTACCATAAGAACTTCTTTCCATCCCTTGTTTTAACTTTTAATATGCATGGATTCGTTTCAAGGTATTTCAAGCATGATTTATTTTATGCATTCTGATAACTAGCATGTACTCTCAAGTATGATTTATTTTATACAGTCTGATAATAGCGTGTACTTTCCGGTGCGTTGCACGGGAAGCATTTGCCATCAAGATTAACACTTGCATACAATTAAATACATTCATGAGGTCATAACACCTTACTCTATTGTTCCACATCACAACATTACATCAAGGTGGTGATCGCATTATGTTGATATGATTCAGATATGCCTTCAAGCGAGTCAAGGAGGAAGAGAAGGTGGTGGAACTTTGGTAGCAAGCATTAGAATCTGGCCTAACCGAAGAGATTTATGCATAATTCCTTGGTTCGGGACCGACGAACTATTCTCAAATCTCAACCGGCCAAATCATTTATTACTAAACATTTCAATAGATTTTTCTTTCTGTAACCATAAATCTGGTGATACTTGAATAGTCGTATCTCAAGTGAATTATGGATGCCATGCATTCTGAAAGAAGGTCAGTTTTATATTATACACGTTTAACAAAGACTGAATTAGATAGGGTGAATGCTTCAATTAACAATGAGCGGTTTTCGACACCCAAATTCACCTAGTGGAACCGCTTATTAAGAATTCTACAATTTAATGGTTAGTTTGTCCTAACCTTACAAAATCACCATGCTGACTCACGTAAACCGATACAAGAACTCATTTTACATAAACGAATCAGTAGCTTTAAGCGTTACAATACAAAGAATACTGTGTATCTGCCACAATAATATCACACACTGAAGGAATTCGGTGGCATCGAACTAAAGAGAAAAAATCAATGTAATGTACAAGCAGTACACAGAGTCCAAACTCCAAATAGATATGCAATACAACATATAAAGGATCCCTGGCACCGTTTATAATCATATACATCTCTCTCAAACTGGTCTTCCTGTCTAGAACGAAGAAAACGAAACAACGAAGAACACACTTCAACAAAACAGATCAGCCGGATCCGAAAGAAAGTCAGGCTAGACACATTCACGGTTTAGAAACACATTCACTAAGATAGGAATAGCACAAGCTTAACCGCATTTGCCGCTATTCTGCGAGAGGCTATTGCTCTCTCAGAGTCTCATCTTGCTGCGTTTCCTCCGTCTCCTCCACCTCCGTTGAGGGTTGTAACAACAAAGCCGTGAACGGCATATTCCTGTACCCATTGGCCGCCGCTGCGGCAGCGTACTCCATTCCCATTGGCTGACACAAGTCTAATCTACAGCTAGGCTGCGGCTGCTGCGGCGGCGGCAAAGCCATTGGAAACATCCCCTGCCCACTGCCAACGGCGGAAACAGGGTGGACTCGACAGGGAACAGAGGCTACCGAGGAAGACATCGCAGCGTTGCTGGTGGAAACGGTTTCCGCCGGAACCGTTCCAGAGCCGGTGGCGGCAATGATAGATGGCTCGGCCTGGCGTAGCAGCCACTCTATTGTCTCGCCGTCAGAACGATGGCCGAGTTCGCGGGTCAATTGGAATATTCGGGCGGCGCAGAGAGGCGGCATGCGGACTCGGCGGCCCCGACCGTTGACCTTAGTGTGACGGTCTTTGGTGGAGCGAGAGGAAGATAAGGCGGTGGATTTTCGAGGGTGGGAGAGTTGCACATTGGAGTGGGAATCGGCGGTGGTGGGTGGCCCCGCTTTAGGTTTAGGGTCTGATCGGGCGAATCTATGGAGGACCACTTCGGAGCTCATGTGAGGAGCTAGGGTTTTGCAGGCAAGAGGATGGCAAAGTTAGGGTTTGAGGGGTGTGAGAGAGAGAGAGAGAGACTTGGTGGGGATAGACTGATAGATTCTAGTGACCCCACAACAAAGAGGGTTAAGCCCGTTTATATAGTAGCGAGGATGGATGGGTGAGTGGCTTCCCGTTTTGTAAGTTTATGAGATACATGCATTTAGGTGGTGCGTGCGCTATGTGATGCTTGTGGGTCCAGTGGGCCTCCGCTGTGCCATCCCGAACTATCACACCTGTACCACCACCATGCTGTCCCGCCATAATGTCTTTCACATGTTATATATATATATATATATGTATATTTGCTACTAAATATAAGCTTTGCGTGTGTTATAGAATTCTTTTGAAAAATAATTTGATGGAGTTTGAAGTAAGTATATAAGATGAGTTTTATCTTTACTTATATGCAATGTGTTTGAAAAGTGATTCCCAATCACTGCCTTTGTGTGTGTTTGAGAAATCTGTTGGAAGAAATGAGTTGTAGATTTCGAGATAGTTTTATCTTAACTTACATACACCGTTAGAGAAAATGAGTGCCCAAACAATCACTTTGTTCACATCCCTAACCCTTATTTGAGAATTCACTCATTTTTATACATTTGTAGATACATTAAGGTTCAAATGGAGCTTATTATTTAGTTTTCATAACCGGTAATCGTAATGGACCAATATGATTGCCTGTAAGTGAATAGCCTATCCATTTACATGTGAAAGAGGGGCATTATTGCTTTAGCAAAAAAGAAAAGCAAAAACGAAGAAAATAGAGGGGGGGTGGGTGGAGTTGGGGGTGAATGGGAAGAACGAGGCGTATGGTTGATGAGCTGTCGGGCCTCAAATTCTGGGAGTCACTGACGAGCTGACACATGATTGACCGTTCCCTGCAACTGTGACCCGCATTCATCCACCGCTACCAGTACGTGAAGAGGCAGAAGTTAATGAATTTCAAAAAAAAATTTACGGATTTTTAAGATGTTTTTATGAATTTCGAGATATCTTATACGAATTTTAAAATATTTTTTATCTTAACTGCATATTTATTGTAACGACCACACATTTTTACTCCTATTTTAAATATTCATGAGTATTTTTGCATTGTTAAAAGGCATATTGTGGTGGACGCATTCCAATAAAAATTCATAATCATATCTACACCTTACCATTAATTTTATATAAAGAAATTTTTTTATTTTCTTTATTGCAGTAATGGATTATTTATATCAAAATTTAGCAATTTTAATTTAATTAATTATTTTTATTTTTATAATTTAATACTTTGATGATTTTTTTTATAAAATAACAAATCTAAACTGTTCAAATGTTGATCTAATATCTGTTTGAACAAATTTTTGTAAAAGAATGGTTAAGGCAAAATCTGGGACTCTGACAACATAAAATTATATAAGAATACTAAGGCCTTGTTTGGTATGATGGAATTAGAGGTAAGGAAATTGAAATGGAATTCATTTCCATTAAGATTCCATGTTTGGTATACATGGAAGCCAATTCCATCAAAATGCCCTAAATTGAAATCCATCATCCAGCCTCAGTTTTGCAATTCCATGCCCTTTATCCCCTCTCTGTCCTCTTTCAACCTCCTCCTGTTTCAACCGCAGGTCTCCATCGGCAAACTTCTCTTTCGACCTCCTCCTCTTTCGACAAACTTCTACGCCCACCGTCGGCAAACTTATAACCCACCGCCTATGAGCTTCTCTTCCAATGAACGCACTGTAGCACCCAGGCTCTGTCCTCTCCTTCCACTCCTATGTCTTCGACCATGAACGTACTGTAGCAGATATGCAATGCAGGAGAACGCTTTCTGGGTTACAGAGGCTAAGCATTGAATATGTTCACAAGATGCCATGTGTCACGGGGCCATTACCCTCTCCCCCAAAAGAGGTCTTTTGGGGGAGAGGGTAATGGCCCCGTGACAAGTGGTATCAGAGCCAGCCCTGAGCCTTCGGTCTCTGGTGGACCCTCCGGACTCCGGTGAGGTTGCCGGTGGGCCCCGCGGCGAGGTCGCTCGGGGATTGGCTGGGGGAGAATGTCAAAGTCCCACATCGGAGAGGCTCGGGAGGGTGCTGGACTATATAAACAGGTGCGCTGCACACCCTCACAAGAGCTCTTTTGGGGGAGAGGGTAATGGCCCCGTGACACATGGTAGGACCTCGAAGATGAGATTGCAAGATGGATCAAAGCTTCCAATGCCTTTCTGTGTGGATCGACCAATTCATGGCGGATCTCGTTAATGCAAGGAACCCAACCTTTGCTTCAGCTTTCAAATCCTGCAATATTAGAGAAGAATCCCAGGAAATTTCATCATATAGGGTTTTATAAAATTACAATAGAAATCCAATTACATGGCTTATTTTACGATCATCATCGTACTTGATAATTGTTGTTGCGTTAATGTTGCTGCCTTGCTGCTAAAGCTTTTGGATTTTGTATAATCGTGATTAGTGTTGAATGGCCAAAGGTATAAGTTTAATTTTTTGGTCGTTTAAGTTTAAATGAGTCCGATCGCTTTCTGGGTTGCCAAGGAGCTACATGTCGTTCTGGATCTGATCGCTTTCTTCGACGTGACCCGACGAAGGCAATCACAATCTTCGCCGTTCACTTTCTGGGTAAAGAATGGGGGATTTTTAATTTTTAATTTAAAGGGTATTTTGGTCTTTTAAAATGAAAACTGGGTTCCATTTCCATGACATACCAAACGTACTTTCAAATTCCATATCTATTTCCATTTTCATATCCATCAAAATTAATTCCAGTGTACCAAACGGGCCCTAAAGAATCGAGCGTAAGACGAATTCCTAGAATTGTATTGATTAAGTTGTTTGAATACAAGGGAAATCGAGTCAAAAAAATATGAGTGTTCTGAAGATGTAGAGTAACTCTGAAAATCAGATCATATGTAATCTACTGATCTAAACGTATATCTCCGATATTCCAAAGGAGTTGAGAGAGAGTCGTTCATCCTAGGCCTTCACATGTCGCTTCTGGAATCCTTCCGTTGGTGTTTAAGGCTATGTTTGGTTTGATGGAGAGGGAACGGAGTGGATAGATGGGAGGGAAGGGTAATGAATGGAAGGGTATAAGGTTAACTTGTCTGGTTTAGTTAGAGGGAAAGAAGGGGGAATGATTTTTAATGATATTTTGTTTAGTTTAAGAGGGAAAGGGAGGGAAGTTAATAATTAATTTACTATTTTATATAAAACTAATCTAGGATCATTACATCTTTCCTTGATAATTTCCTTGAGAATTTCCATGTTAAAACAACTCCCCTCCAGCTCTGATCACATCCATCTCCTTCAAATCTGTTCTTCCCTTCATCCAATCTCTCCAATTCCATCGCAATCTATTCTTACCAAGATGCTAACTGAAACGAGCCCATGGAGTTTAGGAATGACGACGATGTGGCCGAAGCAAACACAATCATCAACAGTATCATTGTTGTTGCGTGGCCGTTCTGTCGCTATGCTTCATTTCTACATGCCCGTCGGTACAGGGACTGATAAAAGAATGAGCAAAATCAAAGACAAGGGTACCACTGGAATAAACAAAATAATATAGGGGTATTTTAGTCCAATAATTTTGGATCCTTCCAAAACCCTCCAAATTGGAGGGAACAAAAAGAGAGGGAGGGAAGGGGAGAGAGAATGTCATTTTTCACCCCCTCCTCTCCAAAAAAGTTAAACCAAACAAGGGAAGGGTTTCCATTAAACCTTCCCTTCCCCTCCTTTCCCCCCAACCAAACACAACCTAAGTGGTTTCTGTAATCCTTTTACTGTAAAAAGGTAAGAAAGAACGAAAGAGGGAGAAATTATGAATTCTCGCTCAATACTAATTACATTCTAATAGAATTCATAACTCTAACTTTATCTCTTAAAAAGAGAAGAAACTCTATTTAGAGAGCTTAAAAATATATAACAAGGTGAATGTTTAAAAATACTTAAAGTCTTATTAAAAGTGGGTGGATCTATACTTTCTGAAGGTGTAAAAATACCCATAAATATTTAGAAAATATTGATTTATTACAATATGAATTACTCTCTTCCATTAGATTTAGATTTAGTTGTTTTCCTACTATGCTGTTTAGATCAGACATTTTTTGAGTGAAGTTCAGACATAATATGTGTGTGTTTGGGAACTCCGTTGGGAGAATGGGATTTACAGATTCTGAGGCATTTTATGGATTTCGAGATGGTTTTACGGATTTCAAGATGGTTTTTATGTATTTTGATATGGTTTTTACAAATTTTGAAATGATTTTTATCTTGACAAACGTGCCTGTCGGGGAAAATGGCTTCCCATCGGTGGCAAAACTGGGCCTCGACTAATGAACTCGGCTAGTTGAAGTATATGGATCTGCAACAAATTGGGCCATCAGGCGAGAACAGCCTCACTTCGAAAGTTGAACTTCAATTAGTGGCTGACCCAACAATCTCAGCCGCCTAAGAGTTGAGAACCTCATCCGTTTCTGGAATGAAAAGGAGATTTTGAGGTCTGGAACCACACTTCGTAGTCTCTTGCTCGAGCATTATCTATATTATCCACTTATGGATACTTCGTCTTTGCTGTGGAACCCAAGGATCTGATTGAAGTAGAAGTACACACCTCCGCAATATTTGTTGAATCATAGTTGTTTAATGTGATAATTTCTTAACAACAAATCCTCTATGGAAGCTGCAAAGAGTTTGTTTTGTTCATTCCCGTTTCCATCAAGAACTAATCACTGGAGCGGTCTTCCCTCGTCTTCTTCATATTCATCTTTAGGTACACTTGTTAGAATTACCTCAAAACTTTCATTATCTACGTCGTGCATTTCATTATTCTTTCTGTTGTAATTCAAGGAAGGTGGGATTGGGGTGGGTTTCTTGAGTTTCGTTTCCTTTGCTGTGAAAGTTCCCCAAAATGGAGATATTTAGTTTGATTATTTGATAGTGCCTGCTTCAACATCCTTTAAATTTGGACATTCAAGTCTGTACCTTTTCTTCTCCATGAAGAAAGCAAAGGAAGCGCAGTCTAATGATCAAGTGGTTTATGCCCATCGGTATTATCGTACAATATGACTGAAGTTCTGGTAATCTAAATGAGGTAGTTGGATTTGTACGATATGTGGGTTTGCTTTTCTACTTATCATGTTCATACATGATGTTAAGTCGCTAGTATCACAGGAAATTGAGTGTAATATTCGTATCAGAAGATAGTTAAATTGGAAGGTTCTTCGAAGAGATAAAAAATGGCCGGATGAAAAATAAGTTATGCATCAAGCATTCTAGCTATTTTGCATGGCCCGGTGCTTTGCTCGTTTTCATCATGTTGCTTCCATCCATTCACCCGAAATGATTTGAAAGTACAAAGCAGTACGATTTAATGAACTTTCTACATTCTTTCATTTGCAGCTGTTGTATGCAGTTCTTCCTTTCTTCTGCTTATCTTCATGTATGTTGCAAATCTTCTCAACCTTCCCAATCTTCTCGACTTATGATTTGCAACTTCTTCTGATTTTTGAACTCCTCATATTCATAGTCTTCTATTTAGTTTTTTCTGGATGATTTTTTCTTCTCTTTTCTCCTTCCCCTCTCTTGAGAGAGTTCTAAATGTTGACATGCTTGTGCTCATTTATGTACAGCTTTCTCATTTCATGAACAAGACACTCCCACAGTTACCTCTAGGTCTGCTAGTTTTGCTGCTCAGCATTTTCCCACCTCGGTTCTTCTACAAGAGCAACGTGATGAGTGCAGACCTATACTGCGCATGCACAGGGAAGAAAAGACATCCCAGGTTCATGTCTACTTCATATACCCACTGCATCAAACACAAGCTTTGTTGAATGCCTATAATGAGATCCCTCATACTTCTTGCATTTTTTAATCTAGATCTTGTCGACAGACCATCTTAAGGAATCAAATTGACACCAGCTTACAGTGTTGTGACATTATTTCATATATCATTTAGTGACCTCACCCTTTTTCTTGAAATGCCACTATTGGTTACTTAGGTTCAAATGTACAGGCTTTCTCTTTTTTGTCATATAATTTACATGTAATTTAATTATTTTCCTGATTGTTTTTATTAAAGGCAACATTAAATACAAGCCACATGGATATCGCCTCAGTTCGTGAAGACAATGACCCTGGCAACTCTGATAAACTATTGCATGACTTTAAGCAGCAATTGCAAATTTGGCCTTGTTTACGGAACTTGTAAGATTAAATCAATTGTAGTTTCATGTCATTTTCTTGGGCTTGTAATTGTTGATTTCAATCTACTGTAGGTTGACTTCCTTGCCAGCAGAGGAAATTGCAGCATCTTCGGCTCTGCAGCCTGTTACCATTGACTCAGAGAATCCTGCAGAAGTTGAAGAGCATGATGCAGTTTCTCTTGCTAAGCAAGCATTGTCAGCCTCAAAACAAGCTGCCTCGGTAGCTGCGGACTTGAAATCAATCAAAGCTGATGATGATGTTTTGCCTTCTCTAGGGTTAGCTCTTCCCCTCTAACAGATCTATATTTAGATTTTGTTATGTTAATTTATTTGGAGACTAATGCCTGAAACTTTCATTCAGTTTGGCCTCCACAAGTTTGGATGTCATTTTACTTGGAAAGAAAAAAACTGTGAGATCAACACGGCTTCTTGAGAGACAGTCAAAGAAGAGAAAAAAATCAAAGGCAAAACACTTGGACGAAGATAGCTATCTTTCTAAAAAGGCTGAAGTAAAAGGAAGGTTATATGTAGAAAAGAAGATAAATGAAGGGTTTGATCAAAATGATCCCTTGCGCTTGTTCCTATGGGGTCCCGAAACAAAGCAGCTTTTGACTATTGAAGAAGAATCTCAATTGATTCTTCAGCTACAGGTTTCCTTCTTAATTTCCTAATCATCCACATTTACAGAATGGTGTATCAAGGATCCTAAATTGCTTTGGCATGGACTATGTAACAGGATTTATTGAGATTGGAAGGAGCAAAGAGAAGACTTCAATCACAATTTGGGCGGGAACCAACTTTGGCTGAGTGGGCTGATGGTGTGGGCCTCACCTGTCAAGCCCTGCAGTTTCAGCTTTATTCTGGTAACAGAAGCAGAGAGAGGCTGATTTATGCAAATTTACGAATGGTAGTTCACATTGCTAAGCATTATCAGGGGCGTGGTCTCAGTTTTCAGGACTTGTTGCAGGTAGCTTTTGAGAAACTGAAGTCTTCAAATTGCCTTTGCTCTATATTTACTGCTGGCTTGCATGGTTATTATCATGACTATGGCCACACATATAACATGTATTGTTTCTGAACATGGAAAAACAGTTTGGTTTACTATTTTTCTGGAGTTGACCATCAATCAGGAAGAAAGATGTTTGATGAAAACGCATTAACTAGCTACTAAAACTTAACTTTATGTTTCTGGTGCTCTCATAGGAGGGAAGCATGGGGCTCATGAAGAGTGTTGAGAAGTTTAAACCCCAGGCAGGTTGTCGTTTCGGTACTTATGCCTACTGGTGGATAAGGCAAACAATTAGGAAGGCCATATTTCAACATTCCAGGACAATTCGTCTGCCGGTAAATCAAAATCTATTTATCTTCGTCATTTAACTAGTTATATTCATGTAATCATGTTTTTGGTTTTTTTTGTGGAAAGCCTATCCCTATGGGGAAAACTACCCTCATTCACGTGTCAGAATTTACGACTTTTTGATTTGTTGATAGAACAATAATGGAGTCCCACTGCACTGCTTCAGCGGTCATTGTTCTATAATATCTTTGCTTTTCATAAAGCAAACATGAATTCTGTTTCTTGGTAACGTGGAACCAATGCATTATCTGCAGGAGAATGTATATACCTTTTTGGGCAAAGTATCAGAGACAAAGAAATTGTACATTCGAGAAGGAAATCTTCATCCTACCAAAGAAGAACTTGCAGGAAGGGTAGGAATTACAGTAGAGAAGTTAGAAAAGTTGCTATATGTTGCAAGAATTCCAATTTCAATGCAACAAACAGTATGGGCAGACCAAGATACCACTTTCCAGGTATTGATTTCCAGTTGACTCTATTTTCATTTATATGATATAGTTTCTCAAATTTTGACATGAAAGGGCTAGCCCCACATCATTATCTAGAATGTGAAGAACAACTGAAGTGAAGATCAAGGGCTTTGGTCTTGTTAATAAATGTAAGAACAACAATTGATGCAAGTCTAATAACCTTAAAGGTTGAACAGTAGTTAATTGTTAGGAGAGCCTTCTGATTTTGCTTGTAGCGAAGAGAAATAATAGCAGCACCGTAAGTTTCCTAAAGATGTGAGGAATCTGGTAGATTAGAAACTGACAGTATGGAATTAGCTATTATTATATATTTTCGCAACTGACAGTCTGGAATTAGCTATTACCTATTGAATTAAATATTTTAGTGACATTACAAAGCTTTACCACTTAATCCTTTACTTTTTCTGTAGATCTTGCATATTTAGTAGCTTGTGCGATGTTATGTCAACATCTCTTGGTACTTATTTGTCATTGTCCTGACGTGACATTCTATGAAGATAGTCTGCTGATGTTGTTGAACACAAATTCGTTATTGCTTCTACAATGTGCCTTGTGGTTAAGAATATATTCTTTACATGATGTAATAGATGTTTCAAGCATAAATGATTGAACAACATTCTTGTTACTGCAGGAGGTTACTGCAGACACAGCAGTTGAGGTCCCGGATGTGAGTGTCTCAAAGCAGATGATGAGGTGGCATGTGCGAAACCTCTTAAGCATCTTGAGCCCAAAAGAAAGGAGGATAATCCGTCTAAGATTTGGTATCGAGGATGGCGAGCAGAAATCATTATCGGAGATTGGAAACACATTTGGTTTATCTAAGGAGAGGGTTCGACAGTTAGAGAGCCGAGCATTGTACAAGCTGAAGCAGTGCCTTGGCAGCCAAGGACTTGATGCATATGCAGAATTGCTTGTGTAGATCAGTAAACAACGAGGTTATGCTATTAATCTTTCATGGCTGTTTCCCCCCTCCTTGCTAAGTATGAGAGCAGTAACAATCAAGCTTTCAGAGGCAAATCTGATGTTAAGCCATGGTTCGTTACTTAGAAGAGCCGAGAGGATTGGCGGTCGGAAAAAGGAACCTGAAGAGTCTGCATATACATGTTAATATTGAAATGAAACTCCTAAAATTATCTGATAATTATGGAAGATCTGATTTATTTTGCAGATGATTGATCCTGGGTTGCATATACATGATAATTATGCGCTGTTGTGCATGGCGGGGGGAAGGCTTCAGCTTCAAATCATAGACAGCCCTCGTCCTCTCACAAAGGGTCAAGCCAAAATAAAATGATCTAATAATCTTTGTTGCTTACAAATTTAATAAACCATAGACATACATGTGTGTGTGTGTAACTGTGCATGAATCAATTAAAATAAATCATCATACATGATTTAGTTATGAGACTAATTATTGTCAACATCAATTTGTAAGTTGTAACGTATAGCAGATTCCCATGTTTATAGTAAAATCCTATATGCGTCAAGTTAACGAGGTTCAATGTTAACGCAGAGTTCAACCTCAGTATCCTCAGTGATATAATAGGCAATAAGAGGCAACTCATCTTCCATGTGCTTGTCAAACCGACGAAGTGTGAAAAGACTTCGAGGAATTCCCCAATACTTCTCAACTTTTTTACGCAGATGAGACACATTGTCTGTTTCCCTCACCCTCACGTATCCATTGGCACCTTTTTGCTTCACCAGAACGTGCACTTTACTTCTTTCTGTCATCGGCCTCAGCCTCAGATTCAGTGTCTCACAATCTCTGAACTTATACCTTTGAATCACTTCATGGTTCCTCAATTCCCTTGTATTGTACCACAGGCTCTGCCTCTCCACTTCCACACCCAATTCCTTCTCAATCTCTAATTTCAGATCCAGTATGGTTTCTGACGCCACCATGTCGATCTCTGGTACTATCTCTCCACCCGTAATCCTGAAACTAGTCATCCTTGCTTTCAAATCAAACAGCAGCTAACTATACCAGGGTTATTTTTTGCTCAAGATCGTATAGTTTTTGCACGCAATGTTCATAATGAATGGGAATGAAAGAGACGGAGAAGGATTCCAGTCTGGGAGAAAAATAGAAAAGCAAAATTTATATGAACAATAACTAATTGAATCATGTACAGTTACAGATCTGTCATTAATATCATTTGTTCTTGATGGCCCCTCATGTGTTAAGGTGCAGCATCAACCGATTATTGGGCTACAACACCCAGTACTCATTTTTGCATGATCCCTGTGGTTCAGAGCACCAAATCTCGAGATGATTTCGCACACCAAAGAAAATATTACTCCCTACCGTAAGATCCACTTTGATAGGACCAAAGTATTATTTTTTATATAGCGTGTGAATATACCTGCTGATAAGAAAATATAATATGGACCTGCCATTTGGAAAAATATTATATATTTCAAACGTGATTTATATATACAACACAAGCCGTTCATGTACATATCATGAGGTGGATTATGGTGAAACATTGTGATTCTGTTTGAAAACAGAAAGGCACACAGGCAAGTGCCTATACGAGTCCTGGATCTGTAAAACAATTCTCCAATATTTGTAGAAGTGGCACTAACTGATCTTTTCAAAATGACGTCGATGATTAGTTCTTGTCACAGAGACATGATTAAGAGAGAAATATATAAATCATTGCAAATGATGACGATGATCATAGAATTGAGGAAAAACCAGTTTATACATAGAAGACGACCCTTCATAAGAAAGTGGAACGGCGTTCACGTCATGAAACCAAACCTAGTTACCTCTAACCTCTCTGCATCTATCTGATTGATTTACATCGATCATCATATAGCAGTAATACAAGTGACAATTACTTGAGCAAAAGGAAAAGCTTGAATATTTTCGTCGTATCTCTCGTAAGCTCTCCACAAAAAGCTCCAAAGGAGAAACATATAAGGAAAGAAAAAAAACGGAGGAGCCAAAAGATGAACTGAGACACGTACGCATGTTAAATGGACATAATGTGACCAATGAAGAGGACATTGCATGGGTAATATAGTGTATGAAAGATACTTCACGTCATGATTTGCTACGAAGCAAGAACAATAAGGAGACAAGATAGGTTCTATTATGCTTAAACTCACTAAGTTCTAAGAGCATCAAAACAAATCCCAAGGGGAGTCCCGAGACCTCCATAATTACACTCTTGCCTCTTGCCATATAGCCATCACTCACTATGATAATTTTTGAATGCATCAAACAAGCACGTAGGGATGGGCCACCTTCTGTGTCCTTCCAACAAGGCAAAACCTTTAGTACTCCCTCAAGCTCTAGCTCTTAGCCCTTGCATATCCCTCTTAATTCTCCCCAACAATATAATATGTACAGCTTTTTATTCGCCTCTTGATGTTAAAGGTTAATTACCCATTGATTCTCGAAGCCTGTTCTCTTTTGCTTTCCAATATATTACACATCTGCACCTTGAAAACCAAGTATTTAGTGCAGAACAAGAAAAAAAATTGGGGTGCTTTTGGTCCACATGAAAGTGAAAATAATGGAAACATAATTGGGTCATTCTATTTTTATCACAAAGTTTTGATTGTGACAAGTGATGGTCGCAATAGTAACTGTGTCCTGCTCTTGAACGAGAAGACCCAGAATTGCCATGCTTTCTTACGCGAACAGGCCTTATTTGGAGAGTATACATATCTTGATTTACACACACTCACACACACATCTCGAAGTAAACACTTGGTAGAAGCAAGAGTAAGGACTGAGATCAATGGCAGAGAAGGAAAGCGAGCTATGCCAAAGTAAAGAGGAGGAACAGAAGAAGCAGCATTCTGAGCCGAATTGTGAGTCTTTGGGGAAGAAGTGCAGTCATATGGTGAAGAAGCAGAGAACCAAATTGTACATTCTTCGGCGTTGCATAGCGATGCTCCTTTGTTGGCATGAGCACTGAGCCTCACACAACCCTTCAGGCCCTGGGTATTGAAAATTTTTACTTCATTTTTGTGTGGCACAAATGAATAATCTTGTCAAAAACGTAGAGATTAAGCATAGACTAGTCTCTTTCGAGGTATTGAAACAATTAAACAAAAGACAAATCTCTCCAAAGCAAGTTGCTACATGCAGGGAGTAAAAAAATTGAACTCATTAGAATCTCTTTTTTTTCCTTCTCACAACCTCCAATCTATTCCTTTTCAGTCACACAAGGGTCAATAGCGAAGCATATATCGTGCTAAATAAGAAATATATACATTAATTGTCATGTGCGTTATAAATTTATAGCTTTATTAGATGACATGTGAAAGAGATCTCTAGATCTCTTATACCTTGATAACTATTGGGCAGAGGTCTATTTCATATATCCACAAGTGTTGAAGTTGCGCTTTTTTATGATAATGTCGAAGCTTTGATTTGTACCTGTAATTGGTCGAATGATTTTGAATATAATGATGGTAATATTAATATTCTTTATTTATTTTGTGTGTGTGTGTGTGTGTGTGTGTTTGGATCATAAATAAACCTAATAATAATTTGTGCCCTTGGCTTGTTATTTGTTGTAGGTGATGAGACTAATGAGGAAAATGAGCTCAAGTTCATATGTCTAAATATTAGGACTTAGATTCGAACGTTATTATTTATTGATGATGATTGAGAGATGATAAAGGATTTCAGTGTGTGAATTATATTGTAATATTTTAGAATTCACAAGTTTTTACTTGAAAAAAAAAACAAAACAAGAAGTTTTAATCTTGAGCATCTAGGCAAGGTCTGAAAGAATATAACCATACTAATAAAGATTTGTTCAATTATTAAGAATTTAACCTATAATAATTTTATTGATAGATAATATAAACTTTTGATTATCAATGAAAATGGGTAACCCTTTTGTGTGGAAACCTTTTTTTTCGGCTTAACCTTTTAATAATAAGTTGAGCTTACCTTTTTCGATAGCTTTAGTTAAGTGCAATCCAATAATTGTATCTTTAGGTTTAGAAGGAAACATCATTTTGTAAGTGTCGTGCTTCTAAATTTAGCAAGACACCTACTTTTATGTATATAGTACGTATGTAATCTGGGTTCCAACAATGAAAATTAATAAATCAAAATTCATAGTGAACCAGCTTTGACCCTACAATAACATAACCAAATACAACATAACCAAATAATGATATGATTGTTTAAACATTAAAACGGCTAAAGATTTTTTGCTCAAATTAAAAATGATTATATGTTAGCCGTCAAATTATTAAAATGGAGAGAGTAGGATAAAGAAAGCTAAAACTCAACATTATCATGTTGACAGTGAACATGTCTTTGCCTTTTCTTTCTCTTTGCTTTTGGTCGTGGGGTATATATAAAAGTAAAACAGCCTATG
The DNA here is from genome assembly GCA_025593235.1 of Vachellia pachyceras. Lineage (NCBI taxonomy): Eukaryota > Viridiplantae > Streptophyta > Magnoliopsida > Fabales > Fabaceae > Vachellia > Vachellia pachyceras. Next base: position 1,861 of record JANTPZ010090623.1, on the reverse strand, counting down.
AGAGAAGTAATTGAGGGTTGATGCATATGCATGTAAGAAGGATAATTAATATATCCCAAAGCACACGAGATTGGAGGGCATTAGTGGCATCTGAATGAGACATATGCAAGTATGACTCTTCAAGGCATTAATTAAGGACCCACCGCATTACAATCTCCATCTTCTCCCTTCTATATTCACTCATCATCATCACACAGGTTATAATCACATTTATTCTCTTTAGCACAAACTTGTTTCCTACCTTTTTCTATTGAACAAGAACAAAAAAAAGGTATATGAAATTAACTATTATTTCATTCAAGTTATAAGATAACGGATAGAAACCGAGTCTCAGGTATGATTCAGAAAGAAGCAAATGTCTTTGACGCCCTCGAGGAGAACAGAGTGCTAAAAGAATCCGTACATGCCAGAAATTTGTGATGATTTTTATCTAAAATTACGTAAATCAATTAATGATAAGCAACCATACGAGTAACTAAAGTTTCACTGTTCGAATTATTTTTTTTAAATGATTTTGCCCAATCCAAAATAAATTTGTGATGAGCTTCATCTAAAATTACGTAAAAATGTTTTTCAATTGAATTTATAATTCTAGTAAAATGGGCCCCATACAATTTCAGCTGCTGTCAAGAGTTGTGATTTATAAAACAGTTCACAAGCGATTTATAAAAGAGTTGTGATTTTCAACTCTTTTCCATCCTGTAAATTTAGATGGGAATTCAAAAATAGAAGTCTTTCTGTTTCATCTAGCATCTAGAATTGTGAAAGGGATGATCTGGAACTTAGAAGTTGTCAACAATTTGCTTGCGAGGGCGGAGACCCGGTATTTTTAAGAGGGTCAGCTCAGCATCAAGCGTTAGCCACATGACCCAAGAATCCAAGATGCCACTCTTAAGGCGAAATAACAACAATATCCCAATGGTAAACTTCAATACGAGGATTTGAATCTGCAACATAATAAGGTACCTGACACCGACATTCATTCAAATAACCGCACAAGTCCTAACTGTAAAGATCGTCATCATCAGCTCCACCAGAAGTTGCAAATGGGTCAGACGTAGCACCACCACCGCCACCAGTGGTGCTGTCCGGAAACCTGAATTCCGATCCAAATCCTCTAGACTGCTGTAATGTTTGAGCAAATGCCTGGTACTTGCGAATGTCAGCGTCACTTACACTCCTTCGTGCATACTTCATGGATTCCTCGAAATGAGCTGCCTTGATTTCGGCTACTTCATCTTCAATGTCCTCTTCCATTGCTTCAGGATTCTCTCTTCTCCTTCGTTCTCTCTCAATGTCCTGATGGAAGAACAAATATATAAATAAAGCACAAGTTGAATCCAACAACACCTTTTCTATTGCTTGAGTCACCTAGAAACTGCCATGCTATTTCTCTTTTTAACTATAAAAACATGCTAATTTTTCCGCACTATGGACTCTACTAAAAAGATTCGATTCAATATTAAAGATTTTATTTGGGTGGGGGGGATCGAAGTCCAAGGAACATCGACCATGAGAAGAATGGAAGTGATTGGAACAATACCTTTTCAATGTTCTCTCTTATAGCATACTTGCAAGCTCGCTGGCAAATCTCAGTAATATCAGCACCGCTAAAGCCTTGAGTATACTTGGCAAGGGCCCTAAGGTCAATGTCTTTTGAGAGGGGGGATTTTCTTAAACAGGCCTTGAAAATCTGATACCGGGATTCTTCATCGGGAAGGGGGATATAAATCAATTGGTCTAGACGGCCTGGACGCAAAAGCGCAGGATCTATGATGTCTGGCCGATTGGTGGCTCCAATAATGAAAACAGTTTTCTTTGCTGACATCCCATCCATTTCTGTTAGGAGTTGGTTCAACAC
>JANTPZ010090621.1:0-10892 GCA_025593235.1 Vachellia pachyceras | reverse complement strand
GGGGTGAAATTCGGAGGCATCCCTCAGGGGTGATTAAGCACGAAGATGCTCGAGGAGGGCTAGCCCAACAACTACATGTTGGATTGGTTCTGAGCGATGAAAGCAGTGACTTGCTCCTTCAGAGTAGAGTTCTCTAACTCCAGGTGCAACTATCGTTCCTGTTGCTACAGATGTCTTTCCTCTTGCCCAGAAACCTTCTTGGCTTGTTCAGCGATTTGGACTGCTTACGTTTTCACCGAATCAGCCAACTCTGTGATGTTTACCTCAAGGGTAGCAGACCAATCAGTAGGGTCGATTGTTTTCCCTGACATGGTTAGCAATAACAAAATGCACAGAACAAAGGATGCAACCACAATGTAGTCTTACACCAAGTGCAATAGGGTTTTCGAAAAACCATTGTTGGCCCCCCCACAGATGGCACCACATTATTTGAGCGCTTTTCTGTAAAAGATTAATTTAAAAGACACATCGGGTCGCCAACAACGAAAAGGGAATTTAAAAACTAATGAATCGTAGAATAAGATGGAAAAATGAAATTGTTGAAATATGGTAAGAGCTTAAACAAATTGAAATATGAGAGTAGCAGAGCGTGTGTAAGAGAGAATAGCAAGTAATATGATGTGTAAAAAATGTGTATAATGTGAGATATAACAGAAGTAAATAAGTGGATTTCACCTTTTGTTGCTCATCAAACCCATCTAACGGCCTCCAGAAATCTAGAGGTAGATGTTAGATCTACAAATCCAACTGTTTAGCTCAAAATCTGGGGGATGTGGAAGACAAATCGGACATGCTGTTAAGCCTCCACGTGTTCTCTTAATGCATTACTGTTGAACCTTATGTTAGAGCATATCTTCACATAAGCTTGCAAACTAGGCTTCAAACTGGTATGCCCAAGTCATTTTTTGGCATAGATGCTTTACAAAGTAAACACATAAATAGTGTTATGAATATAATATTTATGATGTTAATATCTCTCTATTATTTATTTTAAAATATTGAAGTTTTGTCTATAAATAAAAAATGTGTGCCTATAAATAAAGAATATGCGTTATGTATTTTATCCTTCAAATAATAAATAGAGTTCTCCGCTCATTCTTTGCCTCTCTTACCATCTTTATCTTTTATTTTAGGAACAACAACGTTTCAGAATAAAATTATTACGGTACACATTGATTGAAAATCGAATTGATTGTTTAAGTCAAATAAAATCTAAAGTTCGCGTGTCTTATTAACACTTTTTTCATGTATTATAAACTTTCAAGATCAAGCCCGCACTTATCAACCGGGGGAGAAGAGTCTGCCAATGATAATGGCTTCCACACAGTTGATTAAACAATTAATAAGGTGATTGGACAGCTAATTAGTTAGGATGATTGAATCATACTTAAAAGTCTGAAACCTTACATGTGACATCAAAAGTTCGGCTGAATAATGAAAAACTGAGAAATTGTTTAAAAATTGGATATAGATCGTGTGATTATTATTGAATTAATTGACAGTATAAATTGATTTAATGTAGCTTTTTCTTTTATGTGCTTGTTCATGGTAGCATCTTCCTGTCTATATTTGCATTTCGTCACTCATTTTTTTTCGTTTGAAATTCGTTATTTTGCCAACAAATTTTAATTTATCATCCACTCCAATCCCTCTTGTGCAAAAGTTTTATACTGTAAAGCCAACAATGATCAGACGATTTATGTTAAATCCCCAACCCCCCCCCCCCCGGGGGAAATATTCAGTCGCATCCATTGGCGCGGGTGTTTCCCGCGAAATTTAAAACTGATGGCATGGCCAGCCCCGACTTGACTTAATCACCAATAGCCATTGCCTTCAGACACTCCACTCCACCCTTCGCCTGGGACACAATTGCCGCCACACGCCACTGTACCCAGCAGCAGCCAGCAAATTCATCTTTCTACTACACGCCACCGTAAAATTGCCGTCACGCTCGGTCGAGCTCACCGTCGGACGCCTTCCTCCGTTATATGCCCTGCGAGATTATACTCCGGCAAGTATTGAACAAGGTAGGAACCATGGGTCTTTATCTTCTACAAAATCCCGTGAGACTGATTATATTCAATCCGACTTTGAATTTGTTCCCCGCATATCTGTTCCCTGCATGGTTGTCAACCCTACGTCGGACGCCGTCGCTTTCTTGCTCCATTTTAATTAACCGGAAGATGGTAAATCGCAAGAGTGTTATCATTGCCATTCTTCAGTGGCTTGGAGGAGTTGCCTTAATCAGTTGGCTTACCAAGGCATCTTCGTTAAAGCATCTGGAACAAAAGGGCATGCTATTAACTAGGCATATTTCAAAGGTTTTAGTGAGTGTCATATAGGTATGCCTAGAGTTACTTCTCACTTTTCAGCTGTTTTCCGGATCTCTACGATCTGTGTATGGAGATTAAGGACTTGCAATTTAGACACAGAGCTTCAACCATTCCAACTCCATCGCATATTACACAATCAGGTATGTGTTTCTTTTTAATAGAGGAAAAATTATTATCCACGTATTTTCTGGCCCTAAAGATTGAAACAGTTAAAAAGCTGTTTGCTTCTCTTTGCGCTTCATTTCTATTTGATTTTTTTTATTCTGAATCGGATGCTTTTAAACTCTCTTTGGCTAAACTAAATTCATGACTATGTTATGTATGTGTGTGTGTTTGGATTGGATTAATTCCTGAGTGACCTGCATTCTGTCATTTTCAATGACAGAGTTTATAGCATTTACTTAAGATTTGCATACATAATACGAAGATTACTACTTAGCAAAGATAAAACATGAAAAATTTGGGCCTCATATGTCCAAAATAGATACACACTTTCTCGAGAGGAAGATGATATTCTTGAACAATCATGTAGACACGGAAACGAGAAGGAGAGAGGCCCGGTTAATAAAAGAAATTAGAAAGGGAAAAAGTGGACACGATAATTTACTATCATGATTAGGATTAAAATCACCATACAAATCATCTTTATTGAAGACCCTGTGCGGTCTACTTTCAGGGGAGTGCTTTTCTTACTAAAATGAAGGGAAAGGGGTAATGGGGAAGGGGATGCTTCCGATAAAAGCATGGAAGGACCAAGTGCGGGAAACGGATCTTTGATGAAACAGCAACAACAACACTTTGTTGCAGCAACAGATCAGTCCAGATTTAATATCTTCTTATAGTTTTATCCTTTTAATCACATTTAAAAAACGTTTGCCATTAAAGATTAAAAATGGTTTAATATGTATGAGTAGGTAAAAATTATCAATATTTAAATTATACATAAGTGGGTGTCGGGGCGCTCACTTTTGTGAAATCTGAACCAAAAGACCAAATGTTATGTTAAATGCTGTAGACATGTAGCAAAAAGTTCCTCCGCGGTCAATGTGGGAACCAAAATAAAAATATCACAAATGAGTTTTGTTATGAACACTATAGCGCTTTTTGTTTCCTTTTGAATTTATCCTGTCATTTCTGTTTGCAGTGTTTTAACACTAGAAGCTTCACAATACTTGACTTGTTCATTGTCCTCAGGTTGTAATATGAAACTACCTTTCCTGCTTAGCCTTTTTTACTACTCCTGATGCTTTTGATGCATATCATATATGCTCCGATCCTTACATAAGTTGTCTTCACCGTGTCCTCTACAGTGGCAAATTGATGCTGACATCATTACATTTTTGAATTTTTTACCTCTACAAAATGTTTCTCAAACATTGAATCAAGCATTTTTTTTTAATTATGCCCCTGGTACATCTTACTGCAGGTAGCAGTGGAGTCTGTTTGATAAGAACCTCTTGGAAAGAGGAACAGCACCCATCTTTCATCAATTTTATCTCCACTTTCCTCAACACAAATTCTTTCCACCTTAATTTTGTCCAAGTCGCGCCGGTAACGCCTAATTCTTTGTTCTCAGTTTCTCCATCCCCTCTGTTTCAAGCCGGTTCATCACTGAAATTTAAGGAGTTTTCTGTAGGACTTTATTTTCAATTGTGGCGGTTTGTCTGTTGCCTTCATTTTTGTGACGAATTGGGATCGCAACAACCTGTCTTCAACCTTCAGCAGGTGACGAGCCTGCAAAACTTGAAGTTTGTACCGTGGGTTTCTGTAAGAGGTTATTAAGAGCTTCATGTCTAATTTCTAATGCAGAATTCAGAAACTCAAGATGCAATTCGCACGTTTTTATGTTGTTATTATCCTCCCAACGAAGGAGCTAATCGAATCATTTTTTCAGGCATACTTCGAGTGAGTTCCGAAATATATTGCTAAAATTGATCATGGTTTTGCTATGACTTGAATAAACGTGATTCTTAAAAAGTTTGGCTAAATGTGTAATTCTGAAATAACTATCATGGGATGGTTGATGGGAATGCAAAGATTCGACATGGTGATTGGCAAACCAACTTTTGTGCCGGTTCAAGACTTCGAGATGGGCTTTGAAAAGATAGTCAAAATAGCTCATTCTTCGGGAGGTATGATCTAATTACCGAAATGTTCCAACTTATATTTGCATTTCTTTTTTTATTTTGATGATATTTATTTCATGGCAAACTAAGTGCAGTATGCAAGCAGCAGAAAATTCGAGAAAAATTGAAGGCTGAGGTCAGTTGCCCGATTCATTGACTTAACGGAAGTACGTAACTATCAGGCTTGCTGCCGTTCTCTTTTAAAGTGAGACTAACGTTAATGTATGACTCTTCTGTTGTTCATGAAGAGGAGGCAATTAGTCCGAGGAATGGGGCAATACCTCAAAGTAATTACATCCATTCCTGGCATTGACAATCATGATGCAAATGCGGTAAACATCTAACTCATCCCACTTTGCTAAAATTCATGACTCTTTATTTCCTAGATTTATTGAACTTACTTAGGATGGTGCAAAAATCACACAGATGGCTCTGTTTGAAAACGATAAATATTCGCAGCCAGGAGACGGGGTTATTTTATCATTGGTTAAATCGTACTTAGTCATAGTTTAGGCCTTCAGTTGTTTTCCCATTTCTTATTCTGGTCGCGTGATTCAGCTTTGTCAGGCCATTGGTTCTGTCCAAGCAATTGCCAAGGCGTCAAAAGAGCAAATCCTAGAAAACACGGATCTTTCGACCGACAAGGCCGAGATTATTTCCAGGTTTTTTAAGGACCCAGCATTTTACTCCAGTCCCAAAATTAACTGATGTCGCAATAACTATGTCCAGACTTAGAAGTTAGTGAATTTGTTTTTGAGCGATAAGTCGGTGAGTTTCAATCCATTACATGGTTTACTCTTGGCACTGTCTATATATAGGAAGGATCACATGGTCTTCTGTCAACTCAAATAACTAGACTTCTGCAGATCATAATTCAAGCCTTCACATTCATAGGCAATATAGCATCTGTCCATAAAGTTTTGCCTCTATTGACTATACAGATCTTCTTTGTTCATAGGCAAAATAGCATCTGTTCAAAAACAATGCTAGTTTTCTTAAATCTTAAATCTTAATTGGCAGAACTGGATTTAATAAATATAAGTGATTGGCCTTAAATTTCGTCCATAATAAATCAAGACAAAATAGAAATAGTAAAAAGATCATTATTCTATCTACGAGAGATAATATCATGGAAAAAATAATTATAAACTTCTCACATTAACGGACCACTAACCGCTTCTCTTCCCTCTCGTTACCTTCCTGTCCTTCTCCTCTCATCCATTTTTTAATCAATTAATTATAATAATAATTTTAAAAATATTAAATTTAAACCATTCTTTTTTATCTAAAGACAGACGTCTTTTCAAAAAATATAGAGAGAATCTGCTTTTTGAAAACCATAGTACTTGTTATAATAAATCATTTTATTGATATTTAAAGATTTAATAGAATTTTCGCCAATAAAAGAGTTTATGAACTTTTCTATTGTATAAAAGAGTATGTGAATATGCACAATCACATCATAATATAATAATTGTCATGGTTTGGCAAAAAAAAAAAATAATTGTCATGGAATGGATTCTGATGATTCCGAAGGATTCAGCTTCATGAGAACCCAGAACAAAGAGCTTCTTCCCTTCTGTCCAACTCTCTTGTCTTAAGAAAATGAGTGATTGCCTTTCTTCATTACTTATTATCAAACAGGAGTTGACCATCCATTAGTGGATATTACATAGTAGTCTTGTTGAACTGTACATCTTTCTTGGTATATCTAGATAATATATACATAAACCGAAATATTTTGAAGCTACAAATTTCATCATATGAATTAAAGAAAATGGTTCCTTTTCATTTGTATACATACAATTATTATCCTAAATTATTTCATTTTTGTAACTTCTGCGATTAGTGAGGTTATACTTGTTTGCACTAATACCTCCACTACTCGATAATATTTAGAGCTCATAAGCATATCCAGAATAGGTACGAAAATGGGATCTTTGTTTTCAAATATGTATTGATGGTTACTTTTAGATGATGGTGATAAATATAAGGGAAAATTAATAGTTGATTCTTCAATTTTTAAATTATTTAAAACTCAATCATTTAGGGTTTGAAACCGTATGGCATAGTATCTAAATTTTTTAATGGCTTAAAACTCAAACATTAAACTTTTGATTCATTTGAAACACAATTGTTAATATCTGAATCATTTATATTTTTATCTTTTATCATCCATAACTTATGTCCATTCATGAATGAGTCATCCTACCTGGCAAGAAAAGAACGTTATGACTCATCCCACGCCATGTAATGAATCAATAAGGGGAAAAGGAAGGGAAAGTAGAGAACGAGTTCTATAGGTCCGGCATTGGAGACTGAAAGCAGATACTCAAGAAAATGAATCAAAACTTCAATCCTAACAAGTTATAATCCAAGGAAAATCCAACCAAGTAAAAATGGGGCAGTCAAAAATGAGGAATGGGTTAAGGCAATGAATCTAAAATAGAAGCATTAGAAAAGAATAGGACATGGGACATTGTCAATTGTCATTTTAACTAGAGGCAAGAAGCCCATAGGCTGTAAATGAGTATTCAAGGTTAAATATAATTTAAATGGAGAAGTAGATAAGTATAAAGATAGGTTGTTAGCAAAGGGTTACGTCAAAAAGGAGGGAGTAAACTATCATGAGACTTTTTTTCTTTTGTGAAAATTCTTACAGTTAGAATGGTATTGAAAATTGCTGCAATCAATAATTGGAAATTATTTGACATTGATGTACATAATGCTTTTTTGCAAGGAGACCTAGAGGAAGAGGTTTACATGACCATCTCCCAGGGTTTTCCAAGCAAAGAGGAGCATATGATATGCAAACTGAAAAAATCTTTGTATGGGCTGAAACAAGCCACTAGAAAATGGAATGATAAGCTCTCTGAAGTCTTGATAAATAGTGGTTTTAGATAGAGCAAGCATGATTATTCACTTTTTACCAAAAGGTTTGAAAAGGATGTGGTTGTTGTACACTTGTATGTGTAGATAATCTATTGATTACAGGTAGTTTCAATATTCGAATAAATGAGGTCAAACGATTTCTTTATAACAGTTTCAACATCACGGATCTTGGCACAGAAATAGCACGATCCGAGAAAGGAATAGTCCTCACTCTCACAAAGAAAGTATGCATTGGACTTGCTTTCAGATATGGGCATGAGTGGTTGTAGGCCTCTCGGTATTCCTATGGCCCAAAGACCCATACCTTTTAACATACGAAGAAGGGGAGAATAAAAAGGAGGATTTATTGAAAGAACCTGAGAAATATAGGAGGCTAGTAGGTAGACTTGAATACCTAACTGTGGCTCACCCTGAAATTTCTTTTTCTGTGTAGGTGCTCATCCAGTTTATGCAGAACTCATGAAGATACGTATGGCAGCAACACGTGATGTTGTGCTATATTTGAAGCAAAGTCAGGGAATAGGAATTCTCATCAGTTCGATGGGAAATCTGGTAATGGAACGCTTTTGTGACTAGATTGGGGAGCTTGTGAGACAACACGTAGATCAGTGCCTGGGTACCTACTCAAATTGGGAGGTTCTCTCATCATGTGGAAAAATAAGAAGCAGTCCATGATTTCAAGGCCTTCTGCAGAATACAGGGTACTCGGATCTACCGTAGCTGAGATAGTATGAGACTATGAGTTATGGGCCTGCTGGAAGAGCTGGAAATGAGGCACTCAAGACCTGTTAAAGTGCACTGTGACAGCAAAGTGATCTATATTGCTTTCAATCATGCATTTCGTGAAAGAACGAAACACAGAGATATATCTCCATTTTATTAGATAAATATTGCAGCTAGGATTCATCAAATTAGAGTATGTAAAATCTACACATCAAGAAGCAGATTTATTAACGAAACCTGTAACAGAGGTTTACATAATAACGGGCCGGCCCGTTAGTCAAAATGACACCAACCTATATGGCTCGACCCTTGAGAAGACGGTCCGCAAGGCCCATTTAACTGAAACAACGGCTGTGATGCACAATACTAGACAACTCTAGTTCGAGCCTTGTGAATGCAGCTGCCATCGTTGGGAGATCTTCCCACCTTTTCCGGGTGCGCGATGCGGGTCGAGTTCGGATTAGTCGGGACGAAGCTTCGGAGACCGGGCGGTTAACAAAAAAAATACTAGGCAACTTTAACAGGAAATTTTTCAGCCATATTGGAGTGTGAGATTTTGAACCAACTTTTACATTGTATGTGACTTACAATTCCATAGAGTTCAACTTTTTCATGCAAAAGTTGACGAGTAAACCCCCCAGTGAAAGGAAGAATTCAGCCAGAACATTTCCACGCAAATCCCAATAGATAACACAAAACAAGAGAGAGAGAGATGTACGGAAGTAGATATTGAAGAGGTACTAGAAACCAAACAAGGATTCGAGCACCCAATTATCGGAAGCCTCACTGCCATTCTCAGGCACGGAAGTAGGCTTGGCCTCAAAAGGAAATGCATCAGGATCAAAGGAAGAAAGCATGGTGAAAGATGTCCAGGGCCTCAAGAGGAAAGGGGAAGAAGAAGAAGAAGAAGAGCGGGACCAGGATAGGCTCGCGAAAGAATTAGAGGAGCGAGGGACATTGGCTTCATCTTCAGGCCAGTTTAACTGTTGGAGGAGGAGGAAGGGGCTCCGCTGCTGCTGTCGCTTCCTGAGTGATGTTGTTTCCCGTCACTGACCGCTAGAAGGGGAGAGAAGAAGTGGTGAGGGAGAGGGAGTGATAATGAGATCTGTCTAGCGTTTGCAGAGTGCAGCGGTGCTGGTACGCTTGCTGTTGCTGGCTGCCGATAGATGAAGAGAAGAGGAGCAGTGCTGGTGATTATGGAATTGGTGCTTGTTGTTTAAATGTTAACTGTATATAACACAAAAAAAAAAAAAACAGTCCAGACCTTTTAAGGCTAAATTCGTTATGAAAGTTTAAAATCACAAATCTAATCCCAATTAAGCAGGTTTAATTGAACCGGTCCGCCGAGCATATAGTTTGGTTTTGGTATAGACAATGCTGCTTCCGAATTGGCTGTTCAACAATAAAAAAGACTGCAAGAATGTAAAGTTTCGTATTTTAATTTTACGAGTTAAATTAATTACAACCATGTGATTGTATATCTAGAGAAATTAACATGCATAAGTAAAGTTGTAAAAATCGGCTGGTTTATAGAAAAATAATAAATGAGATTTATTTTTGCAGAAATATTATATATGATTTTTTATTTCTGATACTTATCCTTTTTTTTTTTACCTGTCTTCAATTATTTTATATACAAGATTTTTTATAGTCGGGCTAAGTTAATTGTATTTTGCAGAAGTCCTTCAGTTTTAGATAATTCCGGTTCAGCATCGATGCCAGCCTTACATATGCTTTCTACAAATAAAGATTCTGACTTATTTTTTTGATGCGTTTGTATCCAAAAATAAGTCAGAATCTTTATTTGCATTAATTACTCTACCAAAGCAATTTAATTGAGGTCTAAATTAAGATTTAAAAATCTGATTTACTTCCCATAAAAATGGTTGACATTTTCAACACACAGTCATCATTTATATCCTCAAATTTTTTCGTTAAAGTAGTTCCTCAAAGTTTTAAACCCGCATATTTAGTTGATTAAAAAAAAACCCCGCATATTTATATGCTAAAATAAAATATATGAAAAGCAAAAAAAACTGTATATAAAATTATGATAAATTAATTTGAATTTAAAATGAGAAGGAATTAAGCGAATAAATTAGGCTAGAGGATCATTAATTCCCATTCCTTTTCTGAGGGAGCCAGCTTTGTAGTAGAGGTGTTTCGTTTCGGAAGACCCTCGCTTTCTGCGTAGTCCAGTTGCACCCAGTGGCGGAGCCAGGACCCTGGATCAGTGGGGGCAATTTTTTATTTTCAAACAATGACAACAAGTTTACAAGTGTAAATAATTTGAGTGGGTTCAAATATTAAAAATCAGTGGGTGCAAAATAAAAATCTAACAAGTATTTACATATACCCCGAAAAATTGAGGGAGGCAATTGCCCACCCTCAGCCCAACGTGGCTCCGCCACTGGTTGCACCTGAACTGTTTTCGGTTCCTTTTGCAAAACAGGTTAACATGTTCATGCACGCACTTGATCTTTATCTCGCCCATTAATAACAATTCCGTTTGTGCATATACATAAATTGCGTGCAGCCGCAAATTTCGACGTGGAATTAGTTGAGAGATGGCCGGAGATCCCAGTCCTGCAGTTCCCAGGGAATATGAGGAAGAAGATGACGATGTGTTGAAGGGAGAGGAGGCGTTCAAGAAGACCAAGGTGCCTCCATGGCGGAAGCAGATAACGCTGAGGTCTCTGGTGACGAGTTTTGTTCTGAGTATCGTCTTCAACTTCATCGTCTGCAAACTCAACCTCACCACCGGCGTCATTCCATCCCTCAATGTCGCCGCCGGCTTGCTTGGCTTCGCCGTCTTGAA
>JANTPZ010090620.1:0-27282 GCA_025593235.1 Vachellia pachyceras | reverse complement strand
AATGTCTGGATTTCTTTTCCATTTATTCTTTAAAAATCGGAGCTGAAAATTTAACATGAATGGAGGCATTGAGTAGTTCCGTTGAACCACTAGCAAAATGAAATTGAAGAACACTGGAGGCACAAAATAAAATAGACAATTTTTTTTATCAGGGATATGCTAGAAGATTTGTTTCTCTTTTCTCTTTTTGGTTTTGGGTGATCTTGGTATATGTGCACTTGCTTCCAGGTTGGGTTTTCTCTTCTGCTCCATTGCATTCTAACGAAGACAAAATCCTTGTGTATTTCTGTTTGGCTTAAAAGTTCAATTTTGTTCATGGCAGAATTGTCTTACCATGGGAAGCTGATAAACTCAGTATAATGCTTGCTTCTTTTTATTCCTCATGCATTGTTTGCAAATTACGTACTTCTCATTTTTAACACACAAAAGCGTGATAATCAAGTTATATATGGTTATATATATATGATTTCTTCCAGGTTGCTGAGGTAATCATACAGGATGGCCAAACCTTTGATTCCTCTGTAGTCATGCAGTTGGTGACAATGTTGTCAACTAAGCCTTCTGATGGACTGAAGGGCTTCATCTGCATTGTGCGTTATATATGATTTTTTTCTTATTTCTTCCATTGGTATTCATTTCCAAGCAGCATGCTGTTATATTTCTTTTGTCCACATAATTTCATTTGATTTATTTTTCTTTTAAATAGGTATACAGATCTCTGGCAGACGCTGTTGGTTCCTATTCTAAGTGGATATCTGCTTTGAAGTCAAATTTTAGGCCCTTGTTGTGAGTACTTTTTTTTTTGTCAGGATAAAAAGGTTCTAATGGACTATGTGGAGCCATTGTTGTAATTTACCTTATGCTTCCATTTTTTGATGCATCCAACAGGTTCAATAAAATTTTGTAACTGAACCAAAATTGTTTTGTTGAATTTCTTTGATTCATTGCTGATTGATGATATTATATGTTTTTTCTTCCTTCGTTCTCACATTTCTTATTTTTAACTAGCTTTCTACTTTCAGATTATTTCTTGCTATTGGAATTTCAGAGCCTCTGTCTTCAAATGCTTGTGCTTCCGCTTTGCGTAAAGTCTGTGAGGATGCCTCAGCAGTAATTTACGAACCTTCAAATTTGGAAATTTTAATGTGGATAGGAGAGGTGAGCTCCTCAACGACCTTAATGGAATATATATGAGTGATAATATTTTCCATCGAATTGTATTTTGTGCATGTGTTAGGCACCCAAGTGGGGTTGAGAATCCTTATCCAAAAGGCAACTATTGAGAGGGGAGCTTCAATCCATTCAATTATCTGATAAAGCATTCCATACTATTCAATGTGAGACAGGTTCCCATCGATCGACCCTTTTTAGAGAACCAACATCCTAGCAACTAAACTCTAACATTCAACTTAGCTTCTTCATAGGTTAGAACCCTCCATAGCTAGGCCTTTTCAAAAATTGTGACTATGAGCTCTGATAGCCATTGATGGGCATTAAGTGGGGTGAAGAACTCTCTTAAGAGCTTGTTATTGGGATGAGAGACCTAATGTAGAGTACCCTATTGAGCATTTCACTTTTTCATGTGGGACATAGGCGCCTCATACGAGGCTTATTGCATGCCATATACACCCAACTTTAAAGAATATGCTCATTATTATCTTCTGAAATATCTAAGGGAATTGAGTGTTCTCCTTTGGCCATTTAAGTCCTGTTTCTTCTTGCAGGGGTTAGAGAAATGGCATTTACCTTTGGAAGATGAGGAAGAAGTTGTGAATGCAATCAGTCTGATCCTCGGTTCTGTACCCAATAGAGAACTAAAGGCCAACTTATTGGCTAGATTGCTGACTTCCAGCTTTGAAGCAGTTGGAAAACTGGTAAGGTTCTTTTTTTTTTTTGGGTTCCCCCATCTTGTGAATGATATCAGATTTTGATATTGTGTTGCCTGTTTTAAGAAGATCTAGTGAACAGTTTATTTATCTGATATCGTGAACTAATTCTCATTAATTTTTTATAGTATTCGCAGGTAATGGTGTAAAATCTTGATTATATGTTGATGTTTTCATGAAGACGGATGCATGATTATGCATATAATTTTGATAATATGTGTAAAGCTGATTGCTAGTGATTTCATCCTTTCTCCTAATGGCCGTCCTTTATACTTCCTCAGTTTGAGGATAGAATAGTTGGCCAAAAAAGGAGAAAAATAAATAAATAAACAAAGGCTCATAAGTTACAATTGATAATTTCTGCTTAAAGACGAGTAGCATCTGTGGGTTTGCTTTGAATCTTAATTATAGATTGTAGTTTCTATAGTAGACGTACAGATTGTCCATCTCAAAGTCTTTTGAATGGCTTGAAGACATTATGTGCTTTTATACTGTTGTAAAAAATATGTTTTTGTTCTCTTAATAACTTCTTTGAGTTGACATTTTTTTTGTCATCTTTATTTTATACATTTCTGTTATTTGAATTTGATATTTTGTCCTAACTATAACCGTGTTGAGTGATGCCATTTTATAAGCATTCATTGTTTTATGCTACATAGGGAGTGGAAATCTTTTGTTTCATCGTGTATTTCTCTCATGCTTCTTTATTCTGTTATAAATCCTTGAATGCACTTGTTTGATACTTCCATGTGGATTTTGCTCCTTCAGTAGTGGGATCTCATGTACTATATCAATTTTAGCCTTAATAATCCAAAATAAAATTTATGTTCAATTAAGAGTAATATTTTTCAGGTTGATCCGGATAGCAGCCATTCACTTAAGCAGAATCCAGCATCTTATACACAAGTGTTGGATGCTGCTGCTAGAGGGTTGCACAGGTGCACTGGTGATATCTATTTTTGAGATGTCTGAATCTAAGGACAGTGGAGCACATTATAGTTTGCAGGCAGCTTATCAAATTGTTTTAGTCATTATATATAATTTTGTCCCAATCATGGTTTAGGACCTGCATGTTACTGTTAGATTTGGAATTTGTTCGCTCAAACCATTTGGTCCATAGAATAGTTAGCTCTATATACATCTGTATTTCTTTAATCACTTTTGTCTTATGAGTTTTCAGATCAAACTTTTACAATTTTATCTCTTTTCCCTTTTGGAAATGACTTTAAATGCTAACATAGAACCATTTGGTCAGTTCCCTCTCTTTGATGGTGCTTTGTCAAATTACATTCAGTCAATGGGAGGTGGAGCCAACATTTTCATCCATGCTTTCATATAAAACAGTGGGAATTACTCTATTTAGATCGACACCTTTGGGTTAGGTGCTGCATCAGCCTCTGAGTGAACTAAGCCATGCTCTCCATTTTGCATAATGTGTAATGGTTCGTTGTTTCTTGCTTGTGGATTGACATTCTTTGTCTTAATCCTCAATTATAGATCGCTTCTTTACTTTTATTGAAGCTTTCATGTGTGTACATTTATAATTTGTCATGGTCTCTGGTTTTATCCCACCTCTTATCACAATCCTTCAAATTCAGAATGGGAACTGTATTCAGTCATCTTGCTATGTCCGGGGTGGCTGAACCTGCTACAGATGACTCCATTCTTTCGTTGCTAAGTTTTTTTTTGCCCATTCTGGATAAACTTTTTTGTTCTGACCATATGGAGAGTGGTAATTTATCCATGGCAGCTTGCCGAGCTCTTTCTCTAGCAATCCAATCTTCAGGTATGCCTGCTCGCTGGTTAAATATGTTTACTAGTTGATCTGTCCCACTCAAAAGGTTAAAAAAAAAGCACCTTTTCTTTTTTAAAATGTGCAGGCCAGCATTTTGTGACACTACTAGCCAAAGTTCTGGATTGGCTTTCAACAAATTTTGTCTTGTTTCAAAGCCACGATTGCTATATTAGAACTGGTATGCTTTCTTGTGGTATCTCCTGTTTATTTTTGCAATTTTAACCTAAAATTCAGAAGTTGCAATGGAGTGCATGATTATTGTAATATTCGAATTAAATAATTGAATATTTGTTCTTATTCATAACCCAAAAAAAAAAGTTTCACCTTTTGCCTTTAACTATTGCTATTTGTCTTATTATATTACATTTTTCAGCTTCTATTGTCATTGAAGAATTCGGTCACAAAGAGGAGTATGGGCCTTTTTTTGTCACAACTTTTGAAAGATTTACTAATGCAGCATCTGTAATGGCTCTTACTTCCTCGTACATATGTGACCAAGAGCCTGATCTTGTGGAGGCCTACACCAATTTTGCATCCACCTTTATTCGCTCCTGTAACAAGGTTTTCTTTTATTGTCTGTCTTCCCCTTTTCTTTTCCTTTTTTGGGGTGGGAGCTGTAGTGGAAGACTATTGAATGGAATCTGGATATATTTACCAATTGGACGATGTATCTCAGGATGTGCTGGCTACTTCTGGTTCCCTTCTTGAAGTTTCTGTCCAGAAAGCAGCTATATGCTGCACAGCAATGCATCGTGGAGCAGCTCTTGCTGCAATGTCATATTTGTCTTGTAAGAGAAAATTATACGTTTTAAATTTTTTGTTGCCGTTGACTCTCTCTTAAATATTGCATTTGGCAATAGCAAGTTGCAACATGATATGCTTTAGCACTTCAGTTGCTTCAAATGTGCTGGACAGTCAAAGCACAGGTCCAGTTGGATGGATCCATGAACAATGCACAATTGTAGTTTAAATTTTTTTAAATGAAAATTTTAACTTCATTAATCAGAAAAATTGAATACAACATTAATCACAAAAGAAAAGGAAATAAAACTATGACCTCTCATCTTAAAAACGCCTACTTTAGTTGAAGGAGAAAGAGAACGAAAACTAAACTAGCACACTCTTAATGGGGATATTGTGAATAATTTGAAGTCATGTAGCTGACACAAAATTAAAAACTGTAGGGACAATTCATCTCGGTAGGATATTGGATGAAGATACATGTTGGTTTTGTTGAAGATTTTTTTTTTTGGCCCAGAGGTTTTGTTGAAGATTACATGTTATGCCTTTGTTATTTTGTTTTTTTCTTTATTTATTTTATTTGTCTGGTTTTGATTAATGCTTATTAGGAGAAGAATAGTTTTTATGTTTGGTTAGGATATGATAAGCATTAGATCATGTCTCTTTCTGGCTCTTTTTGGCGTCCATAGGCTCTGATTAATTCCTTTCTTGACTTTTCAGGTTTCTTCGATGTGGGCTTGGTCTCTTTGTTGGAATGTGCAAATTGTATCCTTGAAGGTTCATTTAATGCCACAGCCATTCATGTCATCTCTCACAGTGGCGAGGGGCTTGTCTCCAATGTTGTGTATGCTTTACTCGGTGTTTCTGCAATGTCACGGGTTAGTATATTGAAATTTATCGTAACTTCATTGTCTCAGTTTCCATTATGGCTAATAAACGTGATTTGACATATAAGAAGTATTGGAGGAAAGTGGTGAGCACCAAAGATATTGGCTAGGATGAAATTTTGTTGTTCTATGAAACAGTTCTTGTTGGTATGCATTTTTAATTTCTTCTAGAAAAATTTTTAGCCTTGGTTTACCAGTAACACTAACACATGGTCTGTCAGTGAATTAAGTTTCGGTCTTTGTGAGAAGAAAGATAAACCTTTCTTTTTTCATTTCTATGACTCTAGCAAGCATTTATAGGACTGAAGCAAAACAATTCCATACTTAGGCTTTTGGATTCAGTATATCATATACATCCTTTGCTTAAAACTTGAAACCAATTACTGCCTTTTTCTAACTGTAATGGTTTTCTAATAAATTGGTAATCTCAAAAGAAGAACGGTCAGGTTTTCCAATCTCTCCTTTCCCTCTATTTTATCTCCAATTCCTCATGTACTGACAATAAAATCTTTACCTATAGTCTTTATTCTTAACTTGTCGATTTTCATTAAGAAGCCAACTGAGAATAATCCTGGGCATGCTAGGTTCACAAATGTGCAACAATCCTGCAACAATTGGCAGCGATTTGCAATCTATGTGAAAGAACCACTTGGAAGACTATACTTTGCAGGGAAACTTTGCATGGATGGCTACATTCAGCGGTCTCTCTCTCATTTTTTGTCTACATAATCTGTTACGTATGTTGTATTTTGATTTGCAATTGTCTTGTTTGGCATGGCCTTCATAATAACTAGCATATAGGTTCAGAAATCCTCCTCAACCCTTCTATTTTCCCATTTTCATGAAACTTGAGTCTGATCACGCAAGTGTTTCTTTGTTATCCTTCATAATTTAATTCTTTCATTTTTGGTTTGGAAGAGTTGGTCAAGCAGCTTCTTCCTTTCTGGTGAAATTCGATTTTGGGTGGCTTCTTTTTAACTTAAACTAGTGCTCAAGTGTTATAGCGGCAACTTAGATTGCCTCTAGTCTGCAAGAGTCAGAGTCATAGGAGCATTGGGTTGTATTAATATGAATATGCTGCAGATCAGTGAGCCATGTGGGGAACAGTTCATCTTATTTGTTCACTAACGACATGAAATGCATTTCTCGGTTCCACTTATTTTTTCCACTTTATCTCCATCTAACTCAATTTGATTGTCAATTTGAACCATCAGGTTCAGGCTTTTCCTGCTGAATACCTAAAGCAAGGAGAAGCAGAAACTCTAGTGCCGCTTTGGTCTAAGGCCCTTGCTGATGCAGCCTCCGACTATATAGAGAGCAAGAGGTCTGATGGAGTAATGAGTAATTTTGGGCATATGCAAGGGAAGGGTGGCAGAGTTCTAAAACGCCTTGTTCGGGAATTCGCTGATGCTCACCGAAACATGCAAATTTAACTTGATTGCTGCATAAACATTTCTTAGTTTACTGACCCATTCAATACATTATGCTTCTTCAGGAGTTAAAGCACTTTTCCTTTTGCTTTAAGATCCTGCAAAATTTGGTATATACTGATGAGAATTGACACGGTCAATTCCTTCTGATGCCTGCCACTGGAAATACCTCGCCCGATACCATCATCATTCTTCAGGATTTTATCCTCTGTACAGTGTCATGCCCCCAATTTTGGTAGCCATCGGATCAAATTAGGAAAACTTTCCCCCCTTTCAAATTGAAGTGGACATTTAGTGCAGAAGTGGACGTGGAATAGAGATAGAAGGGAATGAATTTTTCAATGGATCAGGATGATATGGATTACTTGTTATCACGATGACAGCGCTGTAGATATGTTCACGAGTCCTAGAATGCGCAAACAATCTGTATGTTGAACTTGTATATTTTAACCTGAGAAGGTTTCATCTATTAAATATGATTTTTTTGACTATTCTTGATTATTGTGTTCATCATATATAATGGACCATGAATGATGCGAATAAAATAACATGATCGAATTGACGCAATTCGGCCATTTTAGTATGAAGCTTTATATTATACTAGTATAAAAATGTGATGATTGTGTGGCTTTGGCTTCCTTTTGACTGGCAGAGATGATGAATATCAGGGGAACCAAATGCGATGCTGCTGCTGTTCACAGAGATTTCTAAATTCCACCCATGTAAGCAATATTGTGGCTACATTAGCAAAATTAAAATGTAGTCCCTGTGGATTTGTTATGACAACTCCTTATTAAGAATTACAGAGAGTATAACAAGGACAGTGACTAGGTTGTGGATGTCTATAGTATAAATGGAGAGTTGACTCAAGGGACCAAATTGAAAATGGAGGTATACTAATATTCAAATCATAAACTATGGATGCTGGCATGCAAATGAAAAAATGAGGTAAATTTTGTTTCATAAATTCACCCAAAAAATGTTTTCTATAAAATAAATTAATAAAACTAATTAAAATGATCTATGGGTATATTAGACTTGCCAAAGAAATATTAAACTTCTTAGAAATTCTTTTACATCTTTTGGATAATATATGTTAATTTATTTTTATTTTAATACCACTAAATTTAATTAAAACGCGCTTTTGGTGGGGATGGAATGTCAAACTTCACGATGTTAAAAAACTTGTATGATTATTCAAGTATGTTTCTGTCACAGAAAAACTGTCTGAATGATTAATTTTATTAAAAAGATAATTATTTTGAAAAATGTTAAGATATAAATTTGTTCTAAATTTTTTTTTCCTTAAAAGCAATGTTACTCTTATTAGTGTTAAAATTTCGTGGTGATATTACTGGTAACAAAATTTTCAAGGTAGCAATGTTTTGGCGCAAATTTGAAAATACAGTGGGATAAGTAATTTATTTGAAAAAGACTTATAAAGAAGTGAGATTGAAAATAAGTCATATTGTAAAAATGATTTATGTTTGGAAAAGCAGTAGAAGAAGTGATTTCTTTATAAAAATTTAAGATTTCAGCTTGCTGACAGAAGTAATTTATTTCTGCAAGTGATTTATTTTCATAAACCTTCCAAAGACAGTAAAAAAGTGAACCACAACTTTTTCCCACTTTTGACACTGTACACCGTTGGGAAAAGCGTTGCAATCACACTAAAAATGGTGGATTAAAATGTGACTCATTTTTCCGACGTAAACAGATTCCATTAATCAGTCGAAAATAGGGAACATGACTGGTGGGTCCGGAAGCTATTAATCAGACGAAAGATTACGCAGCTTGAAGCAGCTGGAGGAGCGCCAAGTGAAAACCCTAAAGGGCAAAGGAAAGGGGATCAGAGATTCTCCTCCCGGGATTCGTAATCTAAAGGTGTAGTCTGAGTCGCTTCCGTCCTTCGCCTAACTTCCATTATTCGCTTGAATTCTGATCGTTGATGGACTTAATTTTCTTTTTCTGTATTTCGATATGTTTAGCTGATTCTCGCATGCAGAACTCTTTGAAATTTTCATGGTTCAGAACATGGGCTGGTTTCTCGCTGTTACATATTTCTTTTGCTTTTGTTTGGTAAAGAAAGTGTACAACCTGATTCGTACTGAGACCTATTAGGAGGACGGTGAGAAAGCGAATCTGGGATATTATTTGACTAATGGCGAATCTATCTGGACTGATGTAAGTGGCTGGTTAAATTGTAATCTTACTTGAATCTTTTAGGTTCGATTAGAAAGTGGATAAGGTCTTCCGAAAGCGAATCATCTTTCTCAAAATGGAGGGTTCGAGATTGGAAAGGATGGTTGTGATGATTCTTGGGTACTTGTAAAAGATAAAAAGGAAAAAAAAAAACTTAGTTTGATTGGCTGGGCTTGCTGATGCGTTATCTTCTGAGATGGGAAGGATTTCATAGGATCAACACAAACTGCTACCTAATTCGGTTGTCTCTTTCACCTTCACTCTAAGAAGGGTCAAACAAATACAATCCTGCCTCTGCTTGTTGGGCTTCTTTAAAATACTTTTTCAGCTCTATAATAGGGTTGAGGAGAAAATTTCATTCTGTTCAACACGAATACTCATTAGTTTCATATCTTTGCTACCCAACATGGTTTTTCTTTTTCGTCTTACTCTAGAAGAGTCAGTCCATTGTAATTCTGCCGAAGGGGTTGCGTTGAATTACCTTTTCAGTTAAAAGAATACGGTTCGAACATTCATGATTATTTTGGATAATTCACTTTCAATTGTAACATTTTACATTATTATAGTACCTTACTGGTTTCAAATAGTCCTATGCAATCATAGGGATTTTCGTGCATACTTGCATAGAACTTGCTAATGTTATGAAGCAGAGCTTACTACTCTAGCATTTTTTGGAGTTTGGTTAAATCACACTTGATACCCCACTTATTTGGAAAAGCTCATCTAAATCTTTTGAGACTTGGATATATATTATTGCAGAGGAAGGAATAGTATTATGCAAAAAGTTAACTTCATTGTACGAAAATAAATTATAGGGAAGTTGAATTTAGTTTTTGAAACCTGAGAAGTGTCAAGTATATTTTAGCCATATCTTACGGGTAACTAATGTAATTTACTTAATGAAGCATGATCTTACGTTTTGTCATTTTCATGTTTTCAGATGCCTTGCACTTATTTTGACACAGTCCAGTAAATTTTACGAAAACAAAAGTTTTTTTAAAAAAAAAAAAAAAGCTGAATGGGTCCTTTTATGTCATTCTGTTATGTTATGTTATGCATGATTTGTCTGTCATTTTAATGTTTTCAGATGCCTTATTCATCTGACATTCTTGAACATCGGTTAGAAGTCGAAGGGCTTAAAGTTTGGGATTGAGATTAGAGATTAAGTTAGTTTTTGTGACTTTTGTTGGTATTGATAGTGTTAACTTTCTTGAGGTTTTTAATACCTTGCTAGACTCACTTGTTCTCTTCTGGTATCTTCAGTGTAAAATTTTATCATGTGATATTGAAATTTTTGGTTGAAGACATTAACAAGTTTCTCTCAAGAATCACAAATACTATTCCCATTAGGTAATTATGAGTTGTGCTTTGATCATCATATTTAAAATATGAAATCAAAATGTGTGATATGCAAAACATCAAAACCACAATGCATTGACATGAGTTTTCATTATTTCTGCTGCCCATTGAGCTTACATGTTTTCTGGATCTAGGGCTGCAACACTACTTTCAGGCTAATTCCTGTTTAGGGTTTCTTGTTGGGTCTATAATCGTTGGAAAAAGATAAATGTATGAAAACTGTAAAAGCTGCCAATTTTCGGATTTCAATTCTCCCAGCCTTTGACTTAAAACAGGTTTGTAGCAGACATGCATGAAGCCCCTTCATAGTTGTGTTTGTCTTTGCTTGACTATATGATGTACATAGTAGTTGGATATATCTAGTGTTTCAATTCGGTGGTTTTCAATCTTTGTTCTCCATTAGGTTTGCTAATACGCATCTCTCTGGTTATTTTTGTAGGCTAGTCTTTTGTTATAACCAATAATGGCAGATAGTCATGAATCAGACAAGAATATTGAGATTTGGAAGATTAAGAAATTAATCAAGGCATTGGAAGCGGCAAGAGGTAATGGTACCAGCATGATTTCTCTTATTATGCCTCCACGTGATCAAATATCCCGGGTCACAAAGATGTTAGGAGATGAATTTGGAACTGCTTCAAACATCAAGAGTAGGGTGAATAGGCAGTCAGTTTTGGGAGCCATTACCTCTGCTCAACAGAGGCTGAAGCTCTACAATAAGGTTCCTCCAAATGGTTTAGTTCTTTATACTGGAACCATCGTTACTGAAGATGGCAAGGAAAAGAAGGTGACAATTGATTTTGAGCCTTTCAAGCCTATCAATGCTTCTCTTTACCTCTGTGATAACAAGTTTCACACTGAAGCTCTTAATGAACTTTTAGAGTCAGATGACAAGTTTGGTTTTATTGTTATGGATGGAAATGGGACCCTTTTTGGTACATTAAGTGGAAATACTCGTGAGGTGCTTCATAAATTTACTGTTGATTTACCCAAGAAACATGGTAGAGGAGGGCAGTCAGCTCTACGTTTTGCTCGTCTTCGCATGGAAAAACGGCATAACTATGTTAGAAAGACTGCAGAACTTGCCACACAGTTTTTCATCAATCCTGCTACTAGTCAGCCTAATGTTTCTGGACTTATTCTTGCTGGTTCAGCTGACTTCAAAACAGAGCTGAGCCAGTCGGATATGTTTGATCCACGTTTACAGGCGAAGATATTAAATGTAGTTGATGTTTCTTATGGTGGGGAGAATGGTTTCAATCAAGCCATTGAGCTATCTGCAGAAATCTTGTCAAATGTGAAGTTTATACAAGAAAAGCGCTTGATAGGAAAATATTTTGAGGAGATCAGCCAGGATACTGGGAAATATGTCTTTGGAGTTGATGACACGTTGAAGGCTCTGGAGATGGGTGCTGTGGAAACGCTCATTGTGTGGGAAAGCTTGGATATGAATAGGTATGTGTTGAAAAATAGTGCCACTGGTGAGACTGTCATAAAGCATTTGAACAAGGAACAAGAGGCTGATCAAAACAACTTCCGAGATTCAGCCACCTCAGCAGAGTTGGAGGTTCAAGAAAAAATGCCCTTGCTTGAGTGGTTTGCAAATGAGTACAAGCGATTTGGTTGCTCACTAGAATTTGTGACCAACAAATCTCAAGAGGGATCACAATTTTGCAGAGGGTTCGGTGGCATTGGTGGTATCCTTCGCTACCAGCTTGACATCAGATCATTCGACGAGTTTTCTGATGATGGAGGGGTGTATGAGGATTCCGACTGAGTTCATGCTGCAGTTCCCCTGTAATTTTGGGTAATTGGAGGAAGCATGGTCGCTTTTATGATTCATAGTTTCTAAACATCATTTGACTTTTCTGGTTCTTAGACATTTCTTTTGATGCTTCATCCATCGCATATGTATTATTTTATTTTTCTGTCCTTTGCTTCCCAAATTTAGAAGCATATGGCAACTCAGCCAGATTGTAGTGATTATAGGATTTGAACCCCAGAATTTCATTCACTATCTCACCTCATCCTAGCTACTTCACCAATAGTGCCACATGGCAAGTCTTCCTTAAAATTTTAATTTCGCATGGTGCTAGTTGCCTGTGAAGTTAGGTGACTAAATGCTCATACTCCTTCCAATCATTTCTTAGCGGTTGGCTCGGTTGATTTTTTTACTGCAAAGGAAGTCAGATAAGTGTTCCTTACTGCATAATTTATGCCTTGAATTATCTCGATTCCTATATCTTTATATTTACACAGCAAATTAAAAATCTCCAAACCAAACATCATGCAAGCAAAATGGTCATTGTTGCAAGACAGATGAATGATTCTTAGTGCTCTGGCAAAAAAAAAGAATGATTCTTAGTGACATTTGTTCAGTGAAAATATCAAGTAGGCTTTCAGTCTTCGATGTGGTCAAGTAAAAACCCGCCAACATCAAACCACTGTTTATGTAAAGGAGGGCAAACCCCACAATTTTACAAAAGCGCGTGTTCTATTATTTCATTGGCCGCACCACACGCAAAACATCAAACAACTGTTATGTAAATGAGGGCAAAACCACTGGAATTATGTTATCCTTCAGGGATACTGAGGTCTCAAGCGACAATGAGATAACATGCACAATTTCATAAAAAGCGAAACCTGTCCTCGTGCTGCTCCTATAATGACCCACACTGGCAAACCCTCTAATAGGTAACTTATGCCGATATTATACCTCTTTAACATTATAGACTTGGGACATTCAGCAATCAGCTAGTTGTATAAGTTGATTGACCACGTTTGGATCTGCAAGGGTACTTGTGTCTCCAAGCTCATCCAATTGCCTGGAAGCAATTTTTCTGAGGATTCTTCTCATTATCTTTCCGCTCCTTGTTTTTGGGAGGCCAGGAGCCCAATGGATTTTGTCAGGAGCTGCAAAAGCTCCTATCTGAAAGGTCAAACAACAGAATTTGAAGTGAAGCCATGGACAGGAGTCACATAGGAATATGCTCTGACAAATATGCTCTGGCAGTGTTTTATTATATGAAGAAAATTAATGGATTAAGTAAAGACCTGCTTTCGAACAGTGAGTATGAGGCTCTTCCGCAGCTCTTCACTGTAGGGAACACCATCTACAAGAGTAACAAATGCATAGATGCCCTGCCCTTTAACCTACAACAATTGATTCAGACACAGACATGAATCCCTTATTAGCTATAATGTAAAGATTAACCAAACCTTGTGTGTGTGTGTGTGTGAATCGTACACAAACAGAAACTTGCACAGGGAGAGTAGTCTATAGAAACATACCTCATGCTCAACACCAACCACAGCAGCTTCTGCACATTGAGGATGTGAAACAAGAGCGGATTCCACTTCAGCTGTGCCGATACGATGCCCACTGCACATACCATTTAAATATATTAGACTTGGATATCAAGGAATGCTTTCATCGGTTCCTAAATTCTTATTCCCATAAACTTTTTTCTGTTGATGTTGAATTCCTTTACATGTAGAACTGAGCAAGATTGAGGGAAAATATGCTTTTTCAATCCAACAAATACCTGACATTGATGACATCATCCACTCTTCCAGTGAGCCAATGGTATCCATCTTTATCCCTAGAATATAAATTGTATAGGTTGAACATAAATATCTTATTCGTTTTTGCTTGTAAAACCAGAGAAACACAACATAAACTAAATCGAAGACAACAGAACATGCAAGAAAGCTTTAAACAATGCAAAGCAGACAGACAAATGAGCATAGCCATCTATTGTTTTGTAAATCACTGACCTGCTGCAGCCATCACCAGAAAAATAATATCCAGGAAAAGGCTTGAAATATGTTGTTTCATATCTTTCGTGATCACCATAAAGAGTTCTGAATGCCCCAGGCCATGAGTTTTTAATACACAGATAACCACTGCATTCACCTTCTATTTCGACACCTTTCTCATCCACTATGACAGGCTACAGTTAAAACAGAAGTAATCAATGATAAAGGCATTGCAGCATTCCAGTAGGTAGGAGAAACAAATTCATTAAATTATATACTAATATGTAAGGAATGGATAGAAGACCTGAACTCCAAAGAAAGGGAATGTCGCTGAGCCAGGCTTTTGAGGCCAAGCACCAGGTATTGGAGTTATCTGCGAGTAACAATAAAGTATATTAGTCTTGCAAACCCAAAATTTATGTGTATAATAATTTGAATTTGAATTCATTTTTAAAAATACCATGAAGCCACCAGTTTCCGTTTGCCACCAAGTGTCAGAGATAGGACATCTTGAATCTCCAACTACATTGTAAAACCACCTAAAGGAGAAAGTACAATAGTTTAAACTTCTTTTCCGATGTAATAATTAAGTTGCAACTAGTTTTTTTTTTTTTTGGGGGGGGGGTTATTTAGTTACCTCCATGCACTTGGATTTATGGGCTCGCCAACGCTTCCCAGAACTCGTAATGATTTCCTCGAGTACCGTGTGACATACTGCAAGATTTGCAACTCTTTAAGAAGATGAATAATAAGTAACAACATAGAACTCTACACGTTTGAAGCTCCCAAGCAACCATCAATACTCTTAAATCTTTATGTGCGTAGTCCCATTTCTTTTCTCAATCCTATATTATTTAGGATAAAGATCACCCAAAAAAATTTTCCCTCCTATCATTGATTTCAGTCATATAGAACTTTTTATCAACTCAAGATATAAATGACGGCTCTCATTTCTAAAAGGGGCAGAGTAGGTATCCATCTCATATCTTGATTCTTGAGGATGCATCCCAAATTCTATAGACCACAGAAAACTAGGACATATGATCTGCAATATTACATTGACCAAGTGTATTTGATTTCACCTGCTTTAGAAGTAGAATACCAGTTTCATATTTCAACATTCAAGCTTAGAATCCTTCTGTCCATTTTGAGATAATATAGATCTATTGGGAATGTTTTACTTTCCATTGTTCTTTCTAGAAATCTTATGAAACAAGCATTATTGGCCTGAATTTACATACTTCAATAGATTATGGAATTTGGAACAGCCATAAAAATCAATCAGATCAACGAAAGGCCAGAGAGGGATAGTGGTAAGGAAGGAGATAGAAACATAGGCCATATCTAAAATATGGCCAACACTGCCTCAACAATTACTAATATCTTTTTTTTTCACTTATTCTCAATTTTTTTCTGCCTGAAGAGATAGGAGTGATTCTTTAAAAATTCATCCAAAACCCTTTCTGTGGGCAATAACCATTTCATACAAAGACAAATGCTTCAAATTAGCCATGTACTTTGAAATGATACTGAGTTTCTGATGCACAAAGTAATGGATAATAAAGATGATCAATGATATGTAACTTCATGAAAACTAGTTATTCAAAAGGTAAACACAACATTGATTTAAAGCCCTTAGGGCTCATGCTGCTAAAATCCAATAAAAGTTTAATTTTTATAACAAGGCCCGAAAATCGCAAGGATAATTGATAATGAATGGAAGGTATTAGATACACAGTAAGCGGACAAAAACTACAAAAAGAGACTGTAAGCACTGATTAAGTGCATATACATTACACAATACTTCTAACCCAGTTACTTGTATTAAGAAGAAATTATCAATCTCCAGAAAGAGTTATCAACTAATCAATTCACAAACCAATGCACTGTGCACATGCAAGTACAGAAAGATTTCTTACCTCATCACCATCACGCATGAGGGACCTCACCAATGTGGGAGCAGTGTAGAATAAGGTCACCTTGTATTTGTCAACAATGTCCCAACAGCGGCCAGCATCAGGATAATTAGGAGCCTGAAGATAAGACAGTTATGTTTCCATTAGATTACTAAGGAGGCACCTCTTGGATAATAGCTTGACTCTCAATTCGACTGAAAACACCAAATTAAAATAAAATTGAAAGTGGAAAACACAGTAATTTTTGTGATTCCAGGAAAGTTTATGGGAATAAATAATTTCTAAAGTAAATAAATATGATAAAGTTTATTAACAGTTCCATTTTACTAGGAAAATGTAATGTTGTTACTCATTGAATATTCTGTCCTTGCGAGCTTCAAAAGTTTATTCAATATTTCTCACATCCTTTAACTTCATTATTCTGTAGCTTGTAGAAGCCTGAATTCAAGAAACTGGAGTTAGTGATTAATTTCTTTCTGCTTGTAACATGTCTCTAGGACGCACTTTTAGCCACACCATATGCACATTAATAATTACACTATGTTTAAACCTAAAATCTATTAGCCCTTGGTCAAAAAAATTAAATTAAAATATATTACCCCTTCAAACACGACATTTGTTGCACCATTAAGCATGGGTCCATAAGTAACATAGCTATGACCTGTAATCCAACCACAATCGGCAGTACACCTATAGTCAAAGTGTAAGGGCGTTAAATTAATGGCAATATTAATCTGTTCTAGATAAGGAAAATCATCAAAAGAAAAGAGATTAAGGGCAAGCTCTCGAGGATACCAGTAGACGTCTGATGGTTTGTAGTCAAACACATACTTGAATGTGGTTGCAGTGTACACCATGTAGCCACCTGTTGTATGGAGGACACCCTTTGGAGAACATATGTTAGAATGCAGCAATCTCACGTAAAAGAAAGAAGGGAACAGAATGCAAATGAAAGTACTGCAAACAAATACCTTTGGTTTGCCTGTACTCCCACTTGTATATAACAGAAAAAGTGGATCCTCTGCATCAATCCATTCCACCGGACAAGTGGTTGGATACCGAGGTATGACATCCTGAAAACCAGTCACAAATCAGCAAATATTCATCATAGCTAATAAACATTCACCATGACCAAATAAAATCTATTGGCCAACAAAAGTTGTGTTAAACCTTATAATCATAAACAAATATTCCAATAATTAAATAAATTGAAACCAGCAAAATTGTGACTTTTCTTTTCCATGGGCATATCATAAGGGAACTGTTGTCAAAGTACAGAATAAACTCATGTTACCACCGCAATCAGTAAAAGATATGATAGTATAAATGCAAATATCATTTAAACTCTAACCTGCCACCATATATCCCGTCCTTCCTGCCATTTGGTATCTTCCCTTTTCATAGCCAATTGGTTTTCAAAAGTTAAGCAGACATCTGGCAGAAAGAAACAAATCCAAAAAATGAAAACATGAAAAGTGGGCAAAAAAAGAGAACCTTCATTATTTGGCAGCATCAATAGCAATCAATCAAGCATGTATGCTTAATGTTTAACCTCATTTTTTTTCACAAACTAATTTTTAAATGTTGAGGATGTAACATAAGTGGCGATGCCAGAATTACTCAATAATTGAGGAAGAGAGTATAACATTGAATTGATAAACGAACAGTTGATTTACCAACCTACAGAGACCCCATTTTCTGCTGACTCATTGATGGCAGCATCAACTATGTCTTTCAGTTGGATTATCTTGGGGCCCCTTTTAACGGAATTACAAGTAATCACAACTTTTGGTTTACAATCAATAATTCTTTGTGCTAGAGATTCTGCAGAAAATCCGGCAAATACAACCTAAACAAATAAAAAAAGTTAACAGCTATTAACCCAAAAGCCATTGGAAAATAACCCACAAGCGTATAAGTGAAAAAATGGAGGAAAAGGAAGGAATCAGTGTAATACCGAATGAACAGCACCAATGCGGGCACATGCAAGCATTGTGATGGGGAGTTCCATCAGCATGGGCAAATAAATAATTACAGCATCTCCCTTTTTCACACCAATATCCTTCAGGTAGTTTGCAACCTGCAGGTCAGAATAGCTTCGATCATCCAACCAATTTCTGCTGCTGTGCTCCAATAGAATAACATTCAAGTATCTAAGAGGAGATTTTTCCTAGTAGAAGCATCATATTTAGAGTCCTGTGACACAGACAGAGAAAGAGGAACCTCAGAACTGACCTGGCAAACATGATCCAGAAGCTGTCCATAAGTCAAAGTACCATCTAGACCAGGCTCGTTGCCTTCCCAGTAAATGGCAATCTTATTGCCAAGTCCAGCTTCAACATTTCTATCTAAGCAATTGTAACAGATGTTGGTGATGCCACCCTTGAACCACTGGAGAGAGCAACAAACAAAAGCAGAGACAAACAAGCTTCAGACTAATGGTACTGAGGCGAAATCCAAATGGGAAATGATCGTAAGATGAAATACCTCAATCTTGATATTTCCCTTCCTAACATCAAAATTTTCATCTCGTACTTTATCACCCCATTTCTGTTTCCAATAGAACTCGGATGCGATGTCGGACCAGAATCCAGCTGGGTCCTCTATGGACCTCTTGTACATCTCCAGATACTGATAGATCAGAAATTCAAATAAGAAACTTCAAGTGCTAAAAAGTCATCAGTATCAATGAAAAGAACAATTTTTGTGATAAGAAATAAGAAAATATAAAGGGCTTCATTTTGAATCTGAACAGAGATCAATGGAAAGACGCCAGAACCTGTTCTGGGGACTGAACAAGTGCTTGGCTGGAGAACTCCTTGCTGGGAAACACTAATTCATTCTCTTCAGTAGCGAGAGCTTCACCCAGAACCACAGCGTTCAGACTTGAAATTTGACCGGCACCCGATGGCAGCTCCTTCATTGATTCTACGTGGCGTAGGAAATGGTTAGTAATCAAATTCGAAGCCATCTTTCGCCTCGCTACTCGTAGATTCCTCCTCCTTATGCTGCTGATGTTATCCCTCCACAAAGGAAATACAGAAGAAAGAGAAGGCGATGAAGCTTGACAAAGATATCCGCACGCCCCACCCGGAATAGCCCGAAGAGGGTAATAACACATGGGAGTCATCCTGGCACAATCGTCAACGACTTCATAAAATGACGGTAATACATTTTTTATTTAATCAATTTAACGATAATGATCTCAAACAGCGATCCAAAAAAAGGGTTTCCCATTTTTTTAAGGACAAAAAGATTAACGTGGGAAAGTTGGACCGCTGCAGAAATTTCTCTCTCCAGTAGTTTAGTTTGTTTCGTCTTAAACGATAACTATCAAATATTAGTACTCTGGTTTTTTGGCGCTGCGAGAGGGAGAGGACTATACCCAGCATGTCCAGAAACGGAAAAGGCAAAGAGGATATTGCATCGTTACTTACCTCTCAAACCAATTTTAATATTCTTTATCAGCCAAGGTGATAATGACTATTAATCGATACTGTCATACCAATTCCACACAAAGTCGGAGACTAACCTTGTGTGGCGCTTTGCTGGAGAATAGCTTGTGCGATTTGAATTTATATAAGGTGTGGATTTTGTTTAATGATATGTTCAAAGTGACAGCAAAGACTACCATGGAAAAGTCCAAAGAAGAGGGGAAAGTGATGACTACGACGAAGACAATGCAATTTTTAATTTCTACCTGGAAGATATTGGAATACAACCCATAGCTTTCTTCACCAAACATAGAGTTGTTTGCTAAAACTATTCTCACCTATTTAGGCTATATCGTAACTAACATAAAAACCGCAACAGAGACTTACCGAACGTACTGTGAAACAGGATCGCCGGGACGGCTCCATCAAAAGAATACGACGAAGAAATCATTAAGGGAGCAATGATTAAATACTGTGATCGGAGTGACTGTGCGACGTCGGTCTCCCGTCCCCGTATATACATACATACATACATATATATATATATGTAGCAATAGGTTTGAGTTGGGATTCCAAAACGCGGGGCATTTACGATCCGCCTCACTTTGATCGGTTTCGATTTTGATGATTTGGCGGTTTACATGTCATTTCTTTGTTCAAAAAAGATAAAAAAGATTCCCGTGTGCTTCAAAAATCAGAACTATGTGTGATTATAAGAGGATTAAAATTAAACAAACAGAGATGAAGTTATATTAAGGATTAAAAATCGAATTATTTTTTATCCAGAATTAAGAATAGATTTTTTGTGGATCTAGATATTGCCTAAAAGATTATATATACTGCTCATTTTTTATAAAAAGAGGAAGAGGGTTAAAAAATCAAATAAATTACTTTCAAGTTGTTATATTTTTTTTAAAAAATTATTTTGTACCAGTATGTGGTTTAATGATATAGGCAAATAAATGCCTCTACAAATTTATTTAAATATTTTAATCTTACAATGAATAATTGATTTTTATTAGAACGCAATCGGTGGATCAAGCAGTTAAAAAACGCAGTTAAAGGAACAGTATGACATGGAGAATCCTATTAGTACTGGAAACAGAATCATATAGGCCACTGTTTTTTTTTTTTTGCCAAAAGGCCACTGTTTTTTTAATAACTTCTCTTTTTTTAGCTCCAAAAAAAGGTTACAATTAATGACATGTGAACGCAACCAAACGGATAATGAAGTTACAATACCGAAGGCATGTGGTTGGTATTCCTTTTTACAATGCACAGTTTGGTAGCATTTATGAAATATTGAGAATTTAAAGTTGTGTTTTTTTCCTATTGGCACCCCACGTTAATGTGTGTGTGTATATATATATATATGTTTGAAAAGAACTTCTTTCCCGCAATGTACGTAAGTCAAGACAATATCATCTTGTTATTCGTAAAAACTATCTTAAAATCCATAAAAACCATCTCGAAAGTAAATTTTACTTGGATTCCTTAAATTCTTCTATAAATTCATAAACTCATTTCTCTCGACAGATTATCAGACACATATCTACTGTAATCAATATTTTATATATATATTTACTGTGGGGGTTAAGTTTCACACCTAACGTGAATGCGGATGGGGTTGGCAAAACGTGTGGGAATAAAACTCAACAATATTTTATATGTAGAGAACATGACAGTAAAAGTACTTAGCATCGTGAAATTGTCACGTTTGTGTTGATGCTTTGGTATTTAAAATAGAAATCAGTGATCTGGACGGTTGAAAGAGGGGGACAAAGGATGAGAGATTCGTGAAGAGCAAAACTCAAGTTTGGTTTTTTCTTATATGGATTTGTATGAATTTAAAATAAGTCTTTGGTGTAATGATTTTAGAAAATGTAGGCAGGGTAAAAGTTAGATTTTGTAATATAATTTATGTACTACTAGAAAAATGTTATTTAGCGACGAAAAAATCTATCACTAAATAGTTATTTTTCATCAAAAAATTTTCATTTAGCGACGAAAGATATTAATTACCCTTATTTTTGCTACGAAAAATAGTTATTTTACGATGGATTTTCCATTACTAAATGGTATTTTTCTAATAGTTTTATTTAAATAATATATACGAAGAGTTAGATTGATGAAAAATAATTACATGTATCTCATTAAATAATACATATTAACGATAAACGATAAAGAAGAATCTCAAGCCGATCATTTCCTTTTTTTTTTTTTAAGAATTGATCCTTTTCCTTTTAATTTGCTTCCACCTTGAAAAGGAATTTTTAAGCCAAGCCCATTTCTTACCTTTCACCAAAATCTCATTCCTTCAAGTGCATTCCATCTAACTAAACAATAACATTGTTGTTTGGGTTTCATGTTGGAATCATGTTATATGTGAATTGAGACAAAATTCATTTTAAATACTTACCTTAACTTATTTAATATTTTTAAATATGATGACCAACTTCCCTTATCAATGACTTTTAACTCTGGAAGGAGAGAATCCTTTTCAGGAGTTGCGACTTTTTGGTTGGGAGGAGGCAAATGCTTATTTAACATTGGTGCATTGCATTTTGCCAATGAGTTGAATTGGCAGAACAAGCCGCCATGCGGATCAGCACGTGCAAACACCTAGACGCGTGACATAAAACATATTACGTGTCTGCCAACACGTGTTGGATCTGATGAATTTGCCCCGTTGTACAGTATTGCGGCTCACAGTCATGGGTCCCACCCCACCCACTGTCCACGTCCCGCAGCCTTCAACTCCGCCTTTTTAATCCCTGTTGCTATTATTATGATACCCTTATCGTAATATTTATTTAAAGCATTTGATTATCATTAAAAATAATTATCAGTTTATTGTATTATTATTTGAGTGAAAATAATTTACCCGGAATATGAATTATAAGAATAAAAAATTATAAAGTGGTAATGAAAATAAATTAGAAGGATATTTGTGTATATAGAGAAAAGATATAAAGCAAAAGTTAACAAAAGAGCAGGTAGGTACTGTTTAAATATCCTAAGGTCACATCACGTTCCTCTCCTCGAGGCCTAGTCAGCGGCAGATACTACTATGTGCTACGCGTCGCTGCCTGTTGGGAATAACTGTAAGAACGACTTTCTATGAAAATATGTTTATTGATTTTTATCTTAACTTACGTATAATGTGATTGGGATGTGTCTTTAAATAAGGATGACATGGTCAAAATCACTTCTTTTTATTTAATTTTATGTAAAAATTGTTCTGAATAATTTTATCTTTTTACTGATGATGATATCATACTGATTAGAAAAAATTTAGGGAAAGAGTATGATATCAAGATTGATTTTTTTTTTCAATAGCTATCCAATGAAACGTGGAGGGGAATCAAGATTAATTTTACTTGATTTACATGTGTGAGCCATGCTAATTCAAAATAAATATTTGATTTAAAAAAATTATGATTTATCTCGTATAGAGCGTTTGTACTGACAAAACTTCAATTGTATATTTTTTTATGTTATTAGAGATATAATTGAAGTTTTAATCATATTAGAATGTTGAACGAATGAATGATTTCTAATTTAACAATTTTACGTTGAAAACTTAAACTTTGAATTGAGATTTTGTGAAGTCAAAGTTAATTTGTGCTTCGAATAAGGATACTATTTGAATTTATATTAAAATAAATAGTTGAAAGTTTGATTGTGAATAGGAATTTTAAATAATCATTTTAAGAATTTAAAGGTATATAATCAAATTAATTATTTAAATTGTATCTACATCTTTATTTATATTGATTTGATTGTGATGGGTGCTTTTGTGATTTTAGTTTACAAGTTATTTTGGAGTTGAGATGGTCATGGTTAGTTTATTTTCTATATTTGCATTGATTGTAATATATTTTCTATAATGTTTGTATTGATTGTAAAATATTTTCTATACCTTAGTTATTATTTTGATTCTTGTATCTATTTTTATTTATTCATTCTCAATGAGGTGTGAGGTGCTTTTAAAAGAATGTATTTTGCTTGAAAATATGTATGACTAACTATTTTGCAATTTATCCTTATTATGAGTGAAGTGTGATTTAACATACTTTTGGAGGATTATAACACTATGATGTGTTAAAATAGTTGAGTTGATTCATGGTGGTTGACCTTATGATATACTTGTTGCCTCCGTTGCTCATCATAATAGTTGGCTTTAACATGGCTTATGCTTGAGTGTGGGGTCAGTCTATACCCAGGTGTAAAGCCAATCCAAGCCTAAATGGGAACTCAGTGTGCTTTGATTCTAAATTCATGAGGGAGAGTGAAGGGGACCAATCAAATTAACATGGCTGATGGACCTTTATCAGATTACTCACCCGCATTGAACCTGATCAACATCATGGAGTGATATGGAGGAGTAGCAAGGTGAGACCATTATTGTATTATGATTGTACTGTAAACCTTGGTTATGTCTGAATATTATACATCGAAACTGCTTTACTGACTTATAATCCCATGGTGTATAATGTGCAAATTAACTGTCTATTACTTAGATTTTATGTTTCACCCTGTCTTTGCTTGTATTTTTATAGGCGGACCTTTGTGTTTGAGATGTGAAGGAAAAGAACTGGCATTTTGATAACTCACATCACTACCGGCTTGACAGTACAGGTTATTTTGTTAACGGATTTATAATATTTCATTTATAGGGTCTGCATACTCTGATCATGTCATTATGATTTTGACGTGATACTGTATTTGTCCTTAATGAATTGTCTTTTTGGTAGGTTTTTGAAACCTTGGGGATTTATATGAAAATTTATATCAAAGCACACATTTAGCGGTTAAGTTTAATGATTCATTATTTGTGATGACTCTTGAAGGTGACTTGTTTGTAAGTTATATGCCATGAGTTGAATTTTTATATTGTAGTTGGTTTATGTGTAGTGTCTTACCCGTATCTTCTATGCCCTGAACCTTAATGAATTAACACTCATACGTGGAATTTTGAGGTTTAACATAACATAAGAGGCTGCAAAGAGTTGAGATTCCCGAATGCCACCTATAAAGATTAATTAGGTTTTTAATATATTTTATGTTCTATTTGCTAATTTAGATCTTTTGATTCAAGTAACCTTTTAGTAAATTTTTTTATAGTTATCAAACGCTATTGTTTTATAAAATTCATTGAGGATATTATCTTCATAAAATCAGTGAGTTTCATTATTTATGGACGAAGTTGTGTTTAGATGGAGGAGGTGATGATTAAAATATTGTTCTATGGCAAGTATTAACTTATATTTTATGTTTTGAAGAGAATGTGGTTAGGCTGTAAGAGTTTAACCAACCCTTATAGAACATTTTATACCTAGAATCTAAAGACGAGTTCCTCTAAAATTTTATTAGCCGACACATACTCTTAATATATGGGTTTTATTTTATAATTCCCGCATCAATCCCTCTGCCCCTTCCTTAATCCACCAATCAAATGGCATATGTCCGTTTGCTCAAAGCAAACAAAAAAGCATAATTCAAAACTTAAGTTTTATGGGGGAAACAATTGTATTGGCAAAATCATTTTTGTCCCAAAAAACTAGTTTTTAAAAGGGCAGTATTAAAACTCACAGAGTGGATTGATTTTATCATTTACATTTTAAAAATCGATGGTAGTTCTCTACTTTGCTTTGCTTGACCTCTCAGCAGTGTATCCATGAGTTTTTTTTCCTCCCAACTTATTTTTTGGTTGTACTCACAAGCAAAAAAGAAAAGAAAAGAAACTATGCTGATATAGCATAATAGCACAAGGGAATGTGTTTATGGCGGGGAACGAGGATGATTTATTATAAAAATGATATGATGCATGTATGGAAAAAACTTTTTTTTCCCAACAAAAGCATATCAAAATCCGTAAAAACCATCTCAAAATCATTAAAAAGAATTTCGAAATCTGTAAATGATAACATCTAGGTTTTGAGCTGGGAAAGTCATGCATGAATTACATTAATAACTAACAATCAATGTATAAATCATCTAAACTATCCTTATTTTCATTCTTGTGTTGTTCATGCCACGTGTCCATTTGTAAAATGTTTGGGAGAATGCATTTTGTTTAAAATGCATTTATGTTTGGATAAATGTTGAATTCATAGTACATTTATTCTGTTAAAAAATAATTTTTTTGCTTATAATGTATTTTAAAAAAATGAATTACTAAATGCTAGAATCTGTAAGGTAATAAGTTTTTGGATCCAAAATGCATTCTGGAACTAATTCCACACAGGTTTAATAGTTAGCTGCATAGAGAATTATATATATTCTCTTTCCAAAATAAACAGCTAATATTAAATTTTCTCAATGCAAAAAAAAAAAAGGTTTTTCCCCATTATGACAGCAAACTTCTTAAAAGATAGCAGTGCCTCTTAAATTCCAGACAAAAATTTCATCCGTGACATGATCCGTGAGCCCCATTAAAAACTGTTCCATCCGTGAGTCGTAAATTCCAGACAAAAATTTCAACCTACCCTACGCAGCTCCGTTCTCTGTCCTCTTTTTTTTTTTGTTATAATCAAACTTTGTAGCTGATAATGGGCCTATGAATTTGGGCCTAATTGGTCAGTTACGGGCTCAGGACAATTCTCCCAGGCAAACTTCTTTTCCCCGGTATATATTTTTTCTTTGAAGGAAAGAAGCAAAAGAAGCTACAGAGTGGGCCTCTAAAAGCCATATTTGGGTCCCCAGGCCCAAAATGAATAAGGCTAAGCCATATGACTATTTGAGTGTAATGTTGCAATTCTTTTCCGTAAGAATCTTGAAAACTTGTCAAAGAGAAATGAGCAACAAACCACTTAAATTATGCGTAAGAAGATGATGGGACACGACTGATTTATCGTGTTCAGTATGCTTCTAGAAAATCAAACATGGTTGTTGATATTATTGCAAAAGCAGTGTTTATGTGATAAATAAACACTTCCATATTGCCATGGGACTTCTGAATATGTTAAGAGAACTACACAAAAGGAAATGATGTCCTGAGATCTTCATCTTCACACCTTATTAATACTGCCTCCGATCCTTAACATAATAATTGGTTTATTTTTTATCTGGAAAGATTAATAAAGATAAATACATTATTTAAATATATGTATTTATGTTTATCGTTAAATTATATATTAGTGTGAGAGTGTTGTGTTGGTGAGGCATGCATAATATCATCTGAAAACCCTGTTTCCATTCTGCAAATGTGAAGGAGAAACCCAGCAAGTGTTCATGGCAAAAGGGAATGTGAATTTATGCAAGTGCGTTTCCAATTCCGCAGTAGAGCAAGGCATTCATGGAACAATACAATACATTGGCTTCGTTTGGAAACCCGTTGGAAAAACGGACACAGATTTCGAGGTACTTTATGTGAGAGGAATTTTATCTCGACTTGCGTGAGAATGGGAACATGTTTCCAAACGCAGCTATTATCCAAAGGGTGAGATGCCTAATCCAGACGAGGAGGGGGGGCCCGCATAAAGTGTTGTGGGCCCCACCTCGCCCTTCTGGCCTTTCCCGTTTGAGGAGTTCGGATGAGCCTCCAACGTTGGCTGCGATGTAATCCTCCTCCGTCTGCGATACAACATCCTCTTGCTTTTCCTCTTTTATTAGTCTCCTTCACCAATCACTCCTCTTCCTCCTCCCACGCGCCCATGGGAGCTACCAGCAGCGATCCCACTCAGGACGGCTCCGACGACCACCAGAAGCGCTCTGAGATTTATACTTATGAAGCTCCCTGGCACATCTACGCCATGAACTGGAGTGTCCGTCGCGACAAGAAGTATCGCCTCGCCATCGCCAGTCTGCTCGAACATTGCCCCAACCGTGTTGAAATTGTTCAGCTTGACGACGTCAACGGCGAGATTCG
>JANTPZ010090619.1:0-11510 GCA_025593235.1 Vachellia pachyceras | reverse complement strand
TCCAAAAGCTTCGCGAGCAGGAAAAGCGCGAGCTAGAAGCCAAATCTCAGCGCCATGCTACCTCATCCACTACCAACCCTACCGACCCAACATCCTCTTCCAACACCTCCAAAACCGCTAACTCGATCGTCTCCAATGCCGCCTCGGCCGCCGCATCTACTTCCAAATCCCTAACGGACGAGCGAAACATCGACAACCTAGTTCTCCCCAAACAAGAGGTAATACGCCGACTACGGTTCCTGAAACAACCCGTCACCCTTTTTGGTGAAGATGACGATGCTAGGCTGGATAGGTTGAAGTATGTGTTGAAAGCCGGTTTATTTGAAGTTGATAGTGATATGACGGAGGGGCAGACCAACGATTTTTTGCATGATATTGCGGAATTGAGGAAACGTCAGAAAAGTGGGATTCTGAGCGAGAGGAAGAGGCAAAAGACAGATGATGGAGCGGCGGAGGATGGAGATGGTGGGGTCGGCGAAGAGGATTTGAGTGCAGATGGTGGGTCGAGTGGTGTTGATGTTGACAAGGATATAAAGCGGATGAAGGCTAATTTTGAGGAATTGTGTGATGAGGACAAAATTCTGGTGTTTTTCAAGAAGCTGTTGAACGAGTGGAACCAGGAACTGAATGAGATGCAGGAGTCGGAGAAGCGAACTGCTAAAGGGAAGTCAATGGTTGCCACCTTCAAGCAGTGCGCGCGTTACCTGAACCCGCTTTTTAAGTTTTGCAGGAAGAAGGTTAGTTCCTTTCCTTTCCTCGTTCGTATGTTGTTTGATTTTATTCACCGTTACTCTTTTTTCTTATATGGTTCGTAACTATATTTTAGCAACCTTCCATTTACCTGGTTTTAGTTTAATCTTGATCATACGTGCTAATTCATTCCTGCATCCTGACAATTCAATTACAAAGATGACATCAGGCAGTCACTCTTGTGATTCTCTTAAACGTGTGATGCAAGACTGTAATTTAATAACATCTTTTTCATAGCCTTGTAATGCCAGGGCCTAATCTGTATAATAAAGTCTAATTGATAACAACTTTAGAACAAAAGTGAATTCGTGCCTAACAAATGACAATCTCTTTCTTCTAAAAAAATGATGTGAAGACACAGTTATTGTTTTTCTGTTTTTTTGCTCCGGTTGTTCTATTGCCATAGTTCTTGCCAAGTAATGTTAACAAAGAACAAAGATATATCTGGCCCAAGAAAAAATGATAACAAAAATACATTAAGTAATGCAAAAAATTACTTTCATCCATACCGTTCCTTTGTGATGCTATCCCAAAAGCAAAAGGGTTACTGGGATTTAGATTCTCTTTATGTTTATTTAAATGGCAACATCTTTTTATCATATAATATCTCAAATTTTAATTTAGTAACTGATTTCATCTGTTATTGTGCCTGCAAATTGATAATTATGATAATCATCTTTCAAATGGATTATTAGTTTTGGGATTATGATTGGTTGGCAACTGACACGAGGCTGTATGCTGCGAGCTAAATTATTATCTCAGCTGTTTCCAGTTTCAACCTTTCTTTTTCTTGGCATAAATCTGGTACTTCTGTACATGATTGAAGTAGTCCTAGAAGAACATACTGGCGAGTAGAGATGGTTTTCTTATCAACTCATTGGTTGTTTGTGGGGGCCAGGGTTTGGATGGTGATTAATAATTTTAGACTCCTTTTGGTTTTTATGGGAAATCTGTAAGTTGTTTGCCTCTATAGAAAAATTATTGGATTTTTGAATGCGTCAAAATTTCAATACAATATCCAGTTTCAGTGTTCTACAACTGATTCTGGAAATTCTTTAGCAGTGAGCATAACCAATAGTGCCCGACTGCTATGGAGTTATCTTACTTTTAATGTCAGTTGGCATTGCCTTTTAAATTTAACGGGTTTTCACGGCTGCTTTCCACCTTAGTTTGAAACTATTGATCAAAATTAGTTTTTTAGCAAGGAATTCCAATTCTTGATGCCAAGAGGGATGCAAGCATCATGTTACAAATTAATTCTTGAAAGTTTACAGGAGTGAGTTTGAGCTCTTTCTTCTGGAAGAACACGTGGATTTTGTCTTGGATGCTCGTCTTCTTAACTCATGGGCCCTATTTTCTTCAAGAATTTTGATTATTGGATGTTTGGTTTGATGTATCGGTTCTTTGTATATGCTTTTATGTGCATTTTTCTAACAGTGATTTGCACCCTTTTATCAGTTTTTAATCTGAATTCAAGTAATGCATATCATTTGAGTTGTAAAAGCATAAAATAATTGCTTTATGTGGTGTCTTCCATGCATTTCACTTTTTTGTGCAATAATTTAACTGAAGGGTCATGGTTCATGCTATTTGCAGGTACTTCCTGATGATATCCGTCAGGCGTTGATGATCGTGGTCGAATGTTGTATGAAGCGAGATTACCTGGCGGCAATGGATCATTATATAAAGCTGGCCATAGGGAATGCACCCTGGCCTATTGGTGTTACTATGGTTGGTATTCACGAAAGGTCTGCTCGTGAGAAGATTTACACCAATAGTGTAGCCCACATCATGAATGATGAGACAACACGAAAGTACCTGCAATCAATCAAGAGATTGATGACGTTTTGCCAACGACGCTACCCAACAATGCCATCTAAAGCGGTTGAGTTTAACAGTTTGGCTAATGGCAGTGATTTGCAGTCACTCTTAGCTGAAGAGAGGTTTGGTGGGCTTAACCAGGCATCGGAAGAAAGGCTTCGTATAATGTCTGGTCCCCGAGAGAGTTAGCGAGTTCTTTCATTATAAGATGTAAATTGTGTTTTGTTTACTCGAAACCGTCTGTGTGTCCGTTTAGGAACGTATTAGAGAAGTACTTTTACATAAG
The DNA here is from genome assembly GCA_025593235.1 of Vachellia pachyceras. Lineage (NCBI taxonomy): Eukaryota > Viridiplantae > Streptophyta > Magnoliopsida > Fabales > Fabaceae > Vachellia > Vachellia pachyceras. The sequence continues at coordinate 8,653 of JANTPZ010090619.1, read as the reverse complement.
TTGAGGTAAATATGTGAAGGAGATTATCCTGTTTTGCGGAAAAATACTGTTGAATGTGTTGAGGTAAATATGTGAAGGAGATTATCTCGTTTTACAAAAAAACACTGTTGAATGTGTTTATCTTTTACCATCGCTACCAAACAAGTCCTATTTCTAATGCTTACAAGTGTGCCCACTTGTGAGTTGAAAACTTGTACTTTTTCTTTGTTAAGATTGTGTATTTGTATGGGGACTGTTCTGCCCTTGAAATAGCAACTGTAATCAACATACGACTTGTTCTTTTTTTTTTTTTTTTGAGAACAATCCTAACAAAGCCATGAACAACGAGTTAGGAATTCTTAGTGTCAATTTAAAGAGTTATTTTACATTAATTTCAGCTGTTTGAAAAATAATCAACTTCTCAGAGAATGCGTGTGAATTTTGACTTTTTCAGATGAATATAGTTCAAATGATTGCATTTTTTTGTGAACTCGAACTGATCTAAGTATAGTGATTCAGTATCACGACTTCAAATGATCCCTCTTCAAATAAGAGTTCATTTGACGGAATTTAGATTTTATTCAAGTATTCACATTTTTTTAAAATTTAGGTGTCTAAGTTTTGAAAAAGCTATACGTTAGCTTATAATAAATTTTTTTCCTCTTTTTTTCTATCTATTTCTTCTTTTTCACTTACTTTTTATCTTAAACTCCATAAAAGTTAATCATTTTTCAAATATAATCACTTTTCAAAATTTAGATTTTACCTCAGAATCTATAAAAGCTATTCTCTTAAAATTTATTTTCTAAAATATAAGTTTTGAATCAAATTCTATAAAAATTATTTTTAAACGGATTTATAAAGAGCTATGGATCACAACAGAACCCAATTTCAAGTGGAGGGAAGAAGTGTTTTGTCTCCTCCAAGAGGATTTTTGTCATTGGGAAACCATGAGCCCGTTTGGCAAATTGCCATAAGCCACTTATAAGTGCTTATTCACATAAGCCGAGGCAAATATGTGGAGGAGATTGTTTCGTTTTGCGGAAAAGCACTGTTAAACGTGCTTATAAAAATAAGCTCCACCTTCCCAAACAGGGCCGATAACTGACTCAAACGCTCATGATAAGTGATATATTGGCAATGCAATATTTTATAATTTATTATATAAGATTACAAGAGAAATTTTATTTCATAAAATATCAAAATATTTTTCTAAATTTTATTTCCTAAAATATAAAACTGATTTATAAAATATTTAATTTTTAAGTTTACCGTTATTTTGATTTTGATTCCTCTAATTTAAAATAAATGATTCTAATCTCTCAAATAATAAATGATACATATTTTTATTAGATTGTAAGATTGATATTTTAATTAGAATAAAATTTGAAAGGTCAAAAACCATTAATTTTAAAATTAAGAAACTAAAATTAAAATGATGATAAAAGAAGTATATAAAAAATAAAAGGGTTAAGTAGTATTTTTGCCACAGAAAGTATACCGATTAGAGCACTGTGTATCCGGAAGTTTTTTGGGGACCAGATTCACTCCGGAAGTTTATAAAACATAGCATTTTTCACCTGGAGTAACGAATTCTTAATGAACATTTGTCTTCATTCGAATAAAATATGTGTTATTCGAACGAAAGCTTCCTCTTCAGCGTAATACTCATTCAATCGAATTTTTCACCAACGTTTAAAATTTAATCGAATATAAAAATCGAGATTCAATCGAATCAATTTTATATTGATTTGAATCATAGAGTTTCTAAACCTTATTTTTCCCAACGGTTTGGAAAGTGAGAAAAAACAGTTTAGAATTCTCATTCGAATGCATATAACACACATTCGAATGAGTCAACTCTTTTTAAACGGTGTAGAAAGCTTAAACTTGAAAATGCTGTATCTTCCTCATTTCAGCTCCAAATTTGAAAAATGACCTATCATTGGAAAACCCTTTGAGTCTAGTTTCAAATGGCACAAGTTTCACAATTATTGGATTAGTATTTTGAGAGATATGATGAAAAAACCAAACATACATCAGGAATACATTTATTCCAGATATATCTTCACTTTTTTTAATGATATCTCTCAACCCAGATGTCCAATTGATTTCAAACTTGTGCCATTTGAAACTAGACTTAAAGGGCTTTCCAATAATAGCTCATTTGTCAAATTTAGAGTTGAAATGAGGAAGATACAATATTTTCAAGTTTAACTTTTCTGAACCGTTTATAAAAAGTAGACTCACTCGAATGAGTTTTATATTCATTCGAATGAGACTTCTAAACCGTTTTTTCCTCCAACAGGGTAGAAAGTGAGACTTTCTACACCGCTGGGGCAAAAAACGGTTTGGAAAGTGGGAAAAATCGGTTTAGAATTCTCATTTGAATGAATATAACACACATTCGAATGCGTCTACTCTTTTTAAACGGTGTAGAAAGCATAAACTTGAAAATGTTGTATCTTCCTCATTTCAGCTCCAAATTTGACAAATGACCTATCATTGGAAAGCTCTTTGAGTCTAGTTTCAAATGGCACAAGTTTAACAATTTATTGATTAGTATTTTGAGATATATGATGAAAAAACCAAACATACATCAGGAATACGTTTATTCCAGATATATCTTCAATTGTTTGATGATATCTCTCAACCCAGATGTCCAATTTATTTCAAACTTGTGGCATTTGAAACTAGACTCAAAGGGCTTTCCAATGATAGGTCATTTGTCAAATTTGGAGTTGGAAAGCCCTTTGAGTCTAGTTTCAAATGGCTCAAGTTTCACAATTTATTGATTAGTATTTTGAGATATATGATGAAAAAACCAAACATACATCAGGAATACGTTTATTCCAGATATATCTTTAATTTTTTTGATGATATCTCTCAACCCAGATGTCCAATTTATTTCAAACTTATGGCACTTGAAACTAGACTCAAAGGGCTTTCCAATGATATGTCATTTGTCAAATTTGGAGCTGAAATGAGGAAGATACAATATTTTCAAGTTTAACCTTTCTGAACCGTTTATAAAGAGTATACTCATTCGAACGAGACTTCTACACCGTTTACAAAGAGTAGACACATTTGAATGTGTGTTATATTCATTGGAATGAGAATTCTAAACCGATTTTTCCCACTTTTCAAACCTTTTTTTGCCCCAGCGGTGTAGAAAGTCCCACTTTCTACACCGTTGGGGGAAAAACGGTTTAGAAGTCTTATTCGAATGAATATAAACTCATTCGAATGAGTCTACTCTTTATAAATATTGTATCTTTTCTCATTTCAGCTCCAAATTTGACAAATGATATATTATTGGAAAACCCTTTGAATCTAGTTTCAAATGGTACAAGTTTGAAATCAATTGGACATCTAGGTTGAGAGATATCATCAAAAAATCGAAGATATATCTAAAATAAACGTATTCCTGATGTATGTTTGGTTTTTTCATCATATCTCTCACAATACTAATCCAATGATTATAAAACTTGTACCATTTGAAACTAGACTCAAAGGGCTTTCCAATGATAGGTCATTTGTCAAATTTTAAGCTGAAATGAGGAATATACAACATTTTCAAGTTTATGCTTTCTACACCGTTTAAAAAGAGTAGACACATTCGAATGTGTGTTATATTCATTCAAATGAGAATTCTAAACCGATTTTTCCCACTTTCCAAACCTTTTTTTGCCCCAGCGGTGTAGAAAATCTCACTTTCTACACCATTGGAGGAAAAAACGGTTTAGAAGTCTCATTCGAATGAATATAAAACTCATTCGAATGAGTCTACTCTTTATAAACGGTTCAGAAAGATTAAACTTGAAAATGTTGTATCTTCCTCATTTCAACTCCAAATTTGACAAATGAACTATCATTGGAAAGCCCTTTGAGTCTAGTTTCAAATGGCATAATTTTGAAATCAATTGGACATCTGGGTTGAGAGATATCATAAAAAAATGAAGATATATCTGGAATAAACGTATTCCTGATGCATGTTTGGTTTTTTCATCATATCTCTCAAAATACTAATCCAATGATTGTGAAACTTGTGCCATTTGAAACTAGACTCAAAGGGCTTTCCAATGATAGGTCATTTGTCAAATTTGGAGCTGAAATGAGGAAGATAAAACATTTTCAAGTTTAACATTTTTGAACCGTTTTTAAAGAGTAGACTCATTCAAATGTGTGTTATATCCATTCGAATGATAATTCTAAACCGTTTTTTCCCACTTTCTAAACCGTTGGGGAAAAATAAGGTTCAGAAACTCTATGATTCAAATCAATATAAAACTAATTCGATTGAATCTCAATTTTTATATTCGATTAAATTTAGAACGTTGGTGAAAAATTCGATGAATGAGTTTTACGCCGAAGATGAGGCTTTCATTCGAATAACGCATGTTTTATTCGAATGAAGACAAATGTCCGTTAAGGATCCGTTATTATAGGTGAAAAATTCTACATTTTATAAACTTTTGGAGTGAATCTGATCCCAAAAAACTTTCAGATACACAGTGCTCTAATCGATATATTTAGTTAACAAAAATTCTACTTAACCCAAAATAAAAAACACAAGCGCACAAGCGCAAGAGGATACTAAGGCGCGTAAGCCATGTTGATAAGCCACCACGTGGCCTCAAACCCGCAAACACCTGGCGCTCCTATGGATTCCCTCTGGCTCTTGGCTGTGGCGAGGTGAAACAAGAGTGTGATAATATCGACCTCCACGCACCACCTCCCGGCAAAGCCTTCAGCTATGGATGCTTCGCTCACCACTCCCTCCTCATCAATGTCCAAGCGTCCCTGTCCTTCCCAAAGCCAAAACCCTATATTCCAAAACCTCGACCAGGTCGACCAGCCCCTCGAAAATTTCCTCCGCCTTTCCGAATTCCCTGCCCTCTCCCTCGATCTCTCCCTGGAGAGGCTTCTTTCTTCACTACCCACCGATGCCGATCAGACCCTTCTCATCGATCGCGCCCTTCATATGGGATCCATGCTTCTCGATGCTGCCAAACACTCTTCCCGTAAGCGAGCCTCCAAGCACAATTCTTTTGCTTGGCCTCTCCCTCATGACCTCACCGTCAAAGTATGTGCTTCTTCTATTCTGCGGTTGATCGCGTCCATTCATGTGTTTTAATTTTTTTCATTCCATATTTTTTATTTCAGAAAATTTTTGTTGCATGTTGATTTTTTCTTTTGATTGCTCCCTTCCCTTTTGCCTTTGAATTTGATTATAGTACCTCGTTGCATTACGATGCTTTTATTATTTTCCATGGCGACTTTGTTGTAATTCAATCTCGTCGATCTGACTGGCAGCTTCCGTTTCTTTTTGGCCTGAAGATTTTCTTATTGTGTAACCTGAGCATTGAATCTTGGCCATTACGAATATAATTTAAAGTCACTTTATTGTACCATTGCTCGCTTTTCCTTGGTGCGCATATTTCATTTCCATGTTGCGTGGCTAAGTCTGAAGATGTGTTGTTTATTCGTGACACTTTATGGTTTATTGAGGCGGTTCAAACAATGTTGGAATTTTGTGTGTTGGTTTTCCAGCGATTTGATTGTTTTATATTGTGTACGTGTATATATTTCTACTAATATAGTCGGGTCTTCTGATTATCCGAGTCATGAGGGCGCAAAATACATTATGGAAATGCTGATAGTGGAGAGCCAATGTTTTAGTTCATTATAACCTTTCTGGGGGAAAAAGCGGTCACACACACACACACACACACACACACATTGGTACCCAAGTTTTATAGGTTTTTAACATGCGTGTATAAGGAACTATATAGCTATTGACTATGTGCCATGACTTATGTGGTACAGGTGTTTTCATTGCTTGATACTCAGAGCCAATGCTATGCAGCAGCTACTTGTTCAATGTTTAACAAATGTGCTAGGGATCCTTTGTGCTATGAAAATATTGATTTGACAACACTTGTTCCCAAGGTTAACAATGCAGTAGTTTCCACGATGATTCAGCGAGCTGGAAAGGCCTTAAAGTATGAACTTTTGTAGCGCTCTGGTCCTATCTATGCTACAATTACTTTTGTTATCATGTAAACTTTAATTTACTAAGCAGTCGATGAAAAAGGATGTAAATTTTCTTATACCGAGGTAAAAACAGGATATAGGTTTGATATACTTTATTTGTTTGGTTGTTCTCTCTTATCTGCATTGGTGTTCATAATTTATAAGTGACTCCTCTCTAATGATATATTACTTCCTCCTACTTCTAAATTCTAGCTCCTGTTAGAATATGGTGTGTTAAGGGTCTAAATTCTACTGTCTCAGGGAGAGAACTTTTGTTGGTCATTCGACCTGATGCTAGTTTCTTGAGTATGATTTGCATTATGATGTCCTTTCCCTAACCCTTCCCTAACTATCATTTTTCGTGCATCTATTTTGGTTGTTTTAATAGGTCTCTTAGGATTGGTGTAGTTGCTGGTGCTCATGTGTCACCAGGATCCTGCCAGCCATTGGTTTATACCATCAGAAATGCTACTGTAGATGCATCTAACTTTTCATGGAATGACCCATTCTTACTAGATCCTGTTTAAACCCTTTAACCGGATGTGGCGATGCTCCAGGGTATGTTGGGTTAGACATGAGTCGTTCATCTTTGGAACTTTTTTTTTTAAAATAACCTCTCAGTTTTCTTTTTGTAGTACTCTTCTGAGAAAGTTGCACTTGTACAATATTGAAAGAATGGATAATGCATCCCTTTGTGCAGCGTTAGCAGCCTGCCCTTCTCTCCTTGACCTGGAAATAGTTGGACTGTAAGTTTTTATTCTCTTATTTAATTCCATAAGGCATAAGTAGGCTGGGAATCCACTTCTTGAACCTCTTGACCTAGATGCTTCAATTGTAGTTGGTTTAATTTAACGTTCTTTATCAAATTCAATTAGCATAATGATGACAAAAATCCTTTGCTGGAACTAAGAGCTATTTTAGGATTACAATTTCGTTTAGTAATACTATTATACTTTGATATTTCGATTCCTTAGTGTAAAATTTGATAGGGTTCAGCTGCATATGAATTTTACATTAAAACTTTGTCAAGTATCCAATTTTGTCCCTATAATCATTTTATAAGTATCTGTACATTTTCCACTATTTTTATCTTCTGATTGTTGATATTGATGGTCATTGTTTTTCCTTTTTTTTTTTGGGGGATCTGTTAGTCATGTAGAACTGAGGCAAACATTAATGTCAGTGAGTACGAACTGCCCCTTGATTGAGCGTTTGTTTTTCGAGTCTTCAAAAACAGGTATGGTATGTTTGTAGCTGTATTATGTGACTTTTAAGGATCTCTGCATTTACAGATATATGCTTACCTATTTTTTCTTATCAGGCAGAGATGACAGTTTGAAGACGCCAACCTGCATTCTTCTTGTTAACGGTTGTCCCCATCTAACTTCTTTGTCCCTTAGAGGGTTTAAGTTACATGATTGTAAAGTTCGTATACTGCTTAAGGTATGTTCCCAAGAACTGTATGAAATCTCACATACCTTGTTGATTTAAGCACAATATGTGCCTGCTTCCAATGCTTTTGCATCGTGGGTGTGTTGGAGATTATGATATTTGCCATTGAGCATTTTGGCTTGATGGTGAGAGCAATGCAATCTCACCAATAAATTCGAATTTTGAAACTCATTCTTGTTGAACCAAAAAAGTACATTATGATATTTTGGTTAAATGTCAGTTTCTGGTGAATGCTGGGTGATAATTACTACCTATGTTTCTATTTCTTATCAGAAAATTACCTAATTCTGACATACCAATTAAACTAAACTAATTTGTATCTTAAACCTACTTCCATTTTTCCTGGTTATACTCTTATTTTATGCCCACTTTATTGCTAACTTTTAATTGAGAAGGAAGCTTTTTTGACTAGTCATTGCATACGTTCCATAGGGACATGTCGGGGGGAAAATTAAATATTCCTCAAATTTTGTAATTCTTATTATAAATAGAAACTAGGCACACTCCGAAATTTTGTCTATTAGACAGAAATGGTGGGGGTGTCTTTTAGTAAGTTTGTTCAGTAAATAGTACATGTTCGCCTGCCCACAAAAACAGTGCACTTGCTATTTCGTAATTTTTCTTAGTAATTATGTAAGACATCTGCCAGGTGAGAAGGAGGGTAGAGTTGGGAAGGGTATGACACTTTTAAGTCAAGCTTGTTATATGCACTTCCCGTGGTTTTTTCATTCACTACTGCTCTGCTTGAACCTCTGTTAATGGCTGTTGGTGTACATTTTCTGTTTTAATAGAATTTTGATAATTTGTCTTACATTTTTATTGTGATACTGAGTTCCTGATTGTTTACATTCAAACTTCATTTGTCTAGATAATAATAACTTGGAAGCGGTAGAATTCTGTCGTCATGTTTATGCTTGTGTAGAAAAAATGCATGTGCAGACTTGCCTTCTTTTCCTATTGATATGTGATTGAAACCATTATCTATAATTAGACATTCTCCTCCTTCACATCCCCCCTCATCCAAGGAAAAAATGAGAAAAAGGTGACTGCACAATCTTATATACTTCATCATACTAGAATCTTAAAAATTTGTTCTCTGCTATTAGGGTGACTTTGTGTTGCTGATGCTGAATTTGGGTGCTTGTACATGTGCAGGGGTTTCAGAAATTGAAATATGTTGATTTTT
>JANTPZ010090618.1:0-16401 GCA_025593235.1 Vachellia pachyceras | reverse complement strand
CACCTCTATCTTCCGCTTAACTTCCTTCTTTATATATATCTATATGTATATTCATCGAATCAATCCCCAATTTGACTAGAATATACTCTCTCTCTCTTCCCCCCCCTCTCTCCAAACACTTTTCCGTGTGTGTATACATGTGTGTCTGGTAGGGGAGCCAGGACTTTAAAGTAATGAGGTAACTTTTTTATTTTTAAATAAATGATAACAAGTTTGTTAGTATAAATAATTTGAGTGAGTTCAAATCTCAAATATCAGTAGGTACAAAATAAAAATCTAATAATTATTTACATATAATCTAAAAATTTCAGTGGGGGCATTTACCCACACTGAAGACAATGTGGCTCCATCACTTTGTGTGCTCATGTTAGACATAAAATTGTGTAGTGTTACAGTTTCTTTCTCGGTGTCTACCACTGGGACCTATTGGCAATAGAGTTTTTTGAGAAATCCCAGGCTGTGAAGCTTCAAGACATCTGGATAAGCACCTGGTTGCCGATGAGGACCAGGTTGAGGTCCGGCAGGGCCGAAACGGGTTGGTAAGGAGGGTGCAGTGGGTTGTGGAGGTGGTGGAAGGGAAGGATAGATTTTTGTTGTGGTTAGGGGTATTTATGATGTGCTTGTTTGGGAACTTCGTTCCCCCACCGGAACACGTAAGTCGAGATAAAACCATCTTAAAATCCGTAAAAATCATCTCGAAATTCATAAAAATTATCTTGAAATCCGTAAAACCATCTAGAATTCTGTAAACTCATTTCTCCCAGCGGAACTTCTTTCTCCCAACGATGTTCCCAAACACACACAATATTTTCATGATTTAGAACAACCTTTTAATTCCATGTGTTTGTTTGGGAACTCCGTTGGGAGAAATGAGTTTACAGATTTCGAGACATTTTATAGATTTGAAGATGGTTTTTATAGATTTCGAGATGGTTTTTACAGATTTCGAGATGGTTTTATCTCGATTTACGTGTACCGTTTTGACAACGATGTTGCCAAACAAGCACCATTTCCACCTCCATAAAAAACTCTTTCATTCCTAAAATCAAATGGAGGCGTTAGGATTGTGTCAAGGCTATTCCTTTCTGAAAAAGTTTTTGTGCCCATTTGAAGTAGCGTTGTGAGCTATTTTTTTAATATAACTCATGATTTACGAAGTAAATATATAAGATAAGTTTTATGTTGCGTTACTTAAACGTAAAGTGCAATGGTTAATAAAAGTTAAAAAAACTTGTTAAATAGAGTTTCCATAATTCCCCGCTAAGATTTTATTGATATTTCTGAGTAATATTGGGTAGTTATTTACAAATCAATGCCCTTAAACGTAATTATCCTTCCTACAATTAATGTCCCGATATGTCATTTCCCTATTATTGTATGGTGACTTGCAACCACATCTTCTCCAAATACATTCATTTATTTAATAATATCAATTAATACTGTTTACTTTTGAGTGGATATTAACTTTGGTACACGCTTTCCTCTGAAAGATACACATCAACAATATTATTTATGAACAGTAATATACAAATACAAATGTTAATAAAAATAATCATATTGTCCATTGAGAGTTAATCTAATGGCTTACAATATGCCATAATAAAGTGCCATTAAAAAAATAAAAAAATTGCATTATAGTATTGAATTAGTGAAGAGCCTTAAACCATTTTTTAAGATTTTTTTTAGCATTTGCAGCATCCGATTTTCTAAACCTACCTTTAACGAGAAAATCTATTAAACATACATATTGATCCGGGTACGTAGTCATTCAAGAAAAAAAATTCTACCATCAAATATTTAATTATATATAATTTTTTGGACCCATCTCATTATAATCGAAAGATTTATTCTTCGTGTCCAGAATGATATAGATTGAGTTAAACAAAATCACAAAGGGTGTCAAAGATCTATCCAGTATTTTAATGGTCATGTCTAGCTCATTTTAATTAAAATATTTTGTGGTAGAGGTTTGCATCATTTTATATTTTGTCTACACGATTTATACTAGTTTGGAACCCTAATAAACTCTACAGTTAAAGTGAGTAAACTTGAAAAAAAACATGAGTATTCTACTTAAAAAATTTAAAAATTAACATACTAAAAAATCTTCAATTTTTAATAACATTTTATTGTCGTACACTGTGAGCCATTGGATTAAATCTCAATGGACAATATGATGACCCAGAGGGAGGCTGAGGGTAAACGATGCAATATTTTATTGGGAAATTTAGTCTTAAATCACAAATAAACAAATTATTTAAGGAATGGTCACATAGGAAAAATATTTAATGACAAATCCCAATTGACAACATGAGGTCCTTGTATTGACAACATCGTGCACTGTCCTGACAACACCTCATGTTGCCAATGGGACCTCTCATTAAATATTTTTATCCATGGGACTATTCCTTACATAACTTGCTTATTTGGAATCTAAAACTAAATTTCCCTATTTTATTTACAAAAAACCATAAATTGATAAAAAAATACTACATATTCTTTAATATAAGATCCAATTAACTTTTTAGGAAAAGATACATAAATAAATTAATTAAAAATATTTATTTATCGGTACATCATCACAACAAATCAATTAATGAATCAATCAAATTAATTTAAAAATGATAAATATATAAATATTTTCAAACACTCTATTTAATTTTATTAATCTAACTAAAAATGATAATCTCATATAAAAAAATATGTATATATATATATATATCATATAGTCCGCTTCTGTAAGCTTCTTTATGTGTTGAAAATTTCCTTTGTCTTTCTGACACTTGTTACTCAGAACCTTCTTTTCTTTTCTTTTATTTTTCTTTCACCGCGAACTCAGTTTACTGTACCGTCGCCTTCTTACCCATCCACCCTGTTACGTCTAGTCTTAATCGTCACCACCACACACACATATATAACTATAATATTATTTTCACTACCATTCCGAAGAAACCCAATAAAAAAGTCAACTTTCTTATAACTAGCTGTTGGCCAAAAACAAAACTTTCTTATAACTAGCTGAAAGGTCTTCAGTTCACACCTCCATTTCCACTTAACTTACTTCTTTATATATATATATATATAACACATGTATCCATCGAATCAATCCCCAGGTTCACTAGACGAAAGTGTATATATATATATGTATAACACATGTATAACACATATATATATATATATATGTATAACACATAGTATAGTGTACTGTCACAGTTTCTTTCTCGCTTTCTGCTACTGGGACCTATTGGCAATGGAGTTTTTCAAGAAATCCCAAGCCGTGAAGCTTCGGAGCCATCTGGATAAGTACCTGGTCGCCGATGAGGGCGAGGTTGAGGTCCGGCAAAGCCGGAACGGGTCGGCAAGGAGGGCGCAGTGGGTTGTGGAAGTGGTGGAAGGGAAGGATCGGTACTTGAGGCTGAAGAGTTGCCACGGCCGGTACCTGACGGCGTCGGTGGTTCCATTCTTGTTGGGGATGACGGGGAACAAAGTGGTTCAGGCGGATTTTGAACCGGGTTCGGATTGGACCCACCAGTGGGAGGTGATCAGAGACGGGTTTCAGGTGAAGCTGAGGAGCTGGTGCGGGACATATCTCAGAGGCAACGGCGGAACGCCGCCTTGGAGGAACTCGATCACGCACGACGAACCCTATAGCTCTGCGACTCAGAATTGGGTTCTGTGGGATTTGGAGAACGTTAAATTGCTTGAGGATTCCTATTCCTTCTCGTCGTCGATATCCGACGACTTCTGCGCCTGGGAGCCGCCGTCTCCGATGTCCGTCATCTCCGTTGAGTCGCCGATGAAGAATTCCAAGTTGCAGGTGCGTGTGTACTTTTACACTTGTGCTTAGATATCAATTTCTTTACCCAAATTATTACTCTTTACAGTAAAATGTTGACTACACATTGTTGTGAGGCCATTGAAATCATCGTCATAGAACAATGTGGGTAAAAAAATGGTATAATCGATTCGAATAGGAATCTTTTTAAATTTGAAGTTTTTGCCTGTTGAAATTTGAAGGTTTTTTCCCATAGGTAAAATCATCATAGAATCATCCATTAAAAAAACCATCATTGGAGATCCTTTCTTGTGAGTTGTGAAATAGAAGGAGCACCAAAAAAATTCTTGTGGGTGACTTTTATTATGTCTTTGAGCTATGTAATGTGTTTATATTAATGTGTTTATAATGTATCTTTCATTTAATAATCTGCAATTAATAAACTGACTGATATTAAAGCCTAATTTGGCTTGCCTATTAAGTGAATCAGGCAGCATATTACTGATTTATATTTATAATATTATTGATTTATGTAATTAAGACATTTTTTCGAACTACTTAAAATCGCCCTCTTTAAAGACTTAGTGCTTCTTTAGATTTCACGTAGAAAATCACTTACTCACAAGTTAAAACAAAACTCCTATCACAATCTTATTCTGATTTACGTAAAATCACTTTGATTCTCAGATACGCGTTTTGACATAAGCATGTGCTTTTATCTCTTAATCTGATTAGTGCTGCAGAAGGATTCAATGTACTGTAGATTCTACAACAGTTCTTTAATTATATTCTTAATTCTCAAAGTGAAACACACTTTTTAATATTATTATTAGATCAGATTCATCTTTCTGTTGCATATACAGTTATTTTTAGATCTGTTGGCGCTATTTCCCTCTCTCAACAAAACAGAACCAAATCTGAAAAAACCGTTCTCTTATCCCCTCACTCACAAACTAATCTGTCTCACCATCCGTTTTCGTCTTCCTCACAGCACACAACAATCTCTGTAACGACCAAAGTCTTCACTTTTCTCCTCACATATCGATTCAGATTATTATAAATTTTGGAGATTTCAAATTAGGTGTTATCGAATTCAATCTCTCGTGTTTTTTTGCAGAAAAATTTTAACAAGTTCATGAGCGGCATGGATTTCTTCCAGAACGCTAAGGCGGTGCGGCTCCGGAGCCACCACGACAAGTACCTGATCGCGGAGGAAGACGAGGAGTCCGTCACGCAAGACCGAAACGGGTCATCCAAGAACGCCCGATGGGTTGTTGAGACCGTACCCGGTTACGATTTCGTGATCCGACTCAAGAGCTGCTACGGCAGATACCTCACCGCCTCGAATCACCCCTTCCTGCTCGGTGTAACGGGTCGGAAGGTGATCCAGACTCAGCCCGGAAGGCTCGATTCGTCAGTCGAGTGGGAACCCGTTAAAGACGGGTCTCGTGTCAAGCTCAAGACCCGGTACGGGAACTTCCTGAGAGCCAATGGGGGCCTGCCACCTTGGCGAAACTCCGTGACCCACGATATACCACATAGAACCGCCACACAAGATTGGGTCCTCTGGGATGTGGATATTGTAGAGATCCATGTTCAATCCTCTCCGGGTCAAAATCCCTCGGCTCCTCCTCTTCCTCATTCCGATTCTCTCAACTTCGAACACTACACCAAATCTCCCAAATTTTCCAGGCTAGAGGTATGCTATTGCGATCCGTTAATTTTCCTTTTCCCTTTTAAATCTGAGATTTGATTTGGCCTTACCTAAACAGAGAGAATCGCAAATTTGTAGTTCCGTTTTTGTGATGATTGGTTTTGAAAATGTTTCGCAGTCGAGTGATTCGAATTTGAGTTCACCGCGGAAGGCGGAGGGACGGATCATATACTATCATGTGGCGGAAGATGATGGTTCAGTGGAAGACGAAGGAGTGCAAGGGTATTCCCTGGTCTTCAAAGGGAGCGGAGTAGAAGAATTAACTCGTAAATTTGAGAAAGAGATGGCGCTTGACGGAATTATCGTTTGTTGTCGTAGTCCTTTGAATGGAAAACTTTATCCTCTTCGATTGGATCTTCCTCCTAACAATGTCACAATGCAGGTCGTTCTGGTTCTTCCTGATTCAACAGGTGAGTTTACTTCCTTGTAAATTCTGAATCCACATCTTAACATTGCATTAATGGTTAAAGTTCTCTTTCCTATGCTTATAATGCTCAACATAGCTTGCTCAGAGTTTCAATTATAGCTGGTTTGCTAATTTGTGGTTGTGGTGGGTGATTTTCTACCCAGTTAGTTGCCTCAAATTTGCCTCATAGACATTTGGTTTATGTTAACATGGTGTTTCAGTGGCACGAGAATTTGAGCAACAAGGTTTGCTGTGAGACGCCCAAGATATTGCAATTTTGAACCTAATTCAAATGCAAAGAGCTATGTATGTATGTATGTAAATATTAAAGCAAGCCGATTCAGAGTCTTTGTCGAAGCATTTTGGACAATAATGTGTTTCTTGCAAAGCGGCTTCAATGGAGGTTACCTACCTACCTTGGTGATAGTGGTCATAATTTCTATACATCACATCATTATATGTAAATATTTCGATGATGGATTTTTTCTATGGCTTATCTGCCGGGTCTAGTTTTAAAAATGCCCATTCTTTCTCGTTGGGGCAGGATCTTCAATGTCAAGTGGTTTGGAAAAATTTGTCTTTTCTCTTCTTAAAGATAAATCTATCTGAGTTGTATATAAAACTTTATGTCAGAGGGCCTAAGATGGTTTCTTTTTGTCTGGCGATTGATCCAAGGTCTTAAAAGGAAAGGATTTGAGTAACAACAAGTCTAATAATAATAATAATAATCAAGAAGTGTATAATAACAAGTTTATATGTAAGAAATGATAAGTGATTGATTTTTTGGTAATTAATTACTTCCTTTCATAGTAATTCCCCCTTTTTTATTACAAAATATAATGTTAACTTCTGTAGCATTTTTAACCAAGCCTTAGTTGTAGCTTGTTGGTTGTATCCTGTTAGACTCTTGATCTAAATTGAATTAAATTATTCAAGGGCAAAATGAGGAGGATGAAGTGAATTATAAGGAAAAGGTTATATGTCAGCTAGAAGTGTGTCAATTTACATGACGAGTATGTAATTTAATAGGCAAATCCAGATCATTAACATATCAATCAGCCATAAAAACTTGAAGTGCAGAAATTACAATATAGTGGCCGATTCGGTCCCTCTAACTGGTTCAAGCCCAAAATGATCAAGGGTAATAATCAGGATATTTTATTAATTATCTAAATATTTGTTATAAATATATTAATTATTTGAATGTCCTTTGACTCTTCACTTTTCACATCATTATTACGTCAGATTCATGAATGATAATAAAAGCCACAATGTATATTTATATGTATTAAATGCATTATTTATTATGTATGAACTTCGGTGGTCACTCTTAAAGACCTATAAATAGAGGTTATATATAAACTATTGCGGACACGGAAGTTTGAAAGCAAGTGATATTATTAACAATTGATATAAGCTTTTCAAATTTTACCAATTTATAACTTCCCAGAGTTAACTCACAAACCTGGCCCAAAATGAAGAAACATGCATCTTATTAATGAAACCTGAACATTATTAGGTTTTAAAAGTTCCAAACCTACAGTAAACCAAAAAAAAACTTTAATAATATTATTTATGAATGAAAACTTTCTCGATAAATTCACACCTTGACCCATTACTAAATCCCTTGGTAAAGTCCACGCCTACGATTGTTTCTCTTAGCATTAATATGAGAAATTTGGTGTTGAGTCGCAGTGTAATCCTCCATCGCCTTGGGATTCAAAACAAGCGAACCATTTTCTGATGCTTGAGCTCCAAAATCCTATGATGCATCCCCTCAAGTTCTTCCCAATCCTTATCATCATCATCTGATCTTAGAGCTTTGTCCAGTTTCAGATTGGCGAGCTGCTGCAGAGTCTCTATTAGGTCTTCCATGTCGTTCAGATTGCCACTCCTCAAACACTTCTTTAACTTCGCCTGTGCCATCCGCTCGTACGTCGCTATCCTGCTCTCTATTCCGCCATTGTTGATCGAGTCAAGCTTCTGCAACACGTCTATGGCTATCCTCTCAACTAGCTCCGACTCCATCCTATATATAGTTACAAGATTCAAGATACATAGATTAATTAAGCATACTAGTAAATCACAAATATACAATTTGAAACATGGACATCAATGTGTTAATGCTAAAAGATTTAATAAAAAGTAATTATATGTATATACAATAATATATATAAAAAAATAAATCATATTAATTGTCAACAATTACATAACAATATATAAAGTTTTCAATGAAATAACACTATATGAAATCCAAAAAAACCTAAAACAAAAACTAGTTTCAGTTTTTAAAATTTTAAAATTTAAACTTAAAACCATTCTAAACAGGGCCTTTAAAAAGATATCCCAGAAGCCTCTACAACCTACCCACACCATATTCTTCTTTCTTTCTTTCATCATGTGTTGCTAGTCCTCTGACATATTACACATCACTTCATATCTTTAAATATTTTTCTGTGGAATCTAATATCAACGTCATCCTCACTTTCCTTTGGCTAATCACCAAGCTAAGTTTTCTTCTTCTTCACAATCATCTTCTTCTCAAAGGATTAATGAAGAAGAACATGAGAGACGTCATAAACTACTAAAAGATTCTTCAGGTGTCACGCAAAGTGAATGACAATGAGTTGAAGAAGGCATACAAGAATCTGCCCATGAAGTGGCACCCAAATAAGAATAACAAAAGTCCCATGAAGATGAAAGAAGCAAAGGCTAAGTTCAAGCACATAAAAGAGGCTTATGAGGTTCTCACTAACCCTACGAAGTGAAAGATTTATGACGATAGCCAAATAGGTCCTCTTAATAATAAGGCAAATACTACTACCACTACGACGAGGAGGAAGCGTACGGCCTTTGGTGTTGGTTCTAATCATCAATATCCTGTTAACTTTGAAAAGGTTAAAGACATTAAACCTTTGGCATTAGAACACAAACTCGTTTTAAGTCTAAAGGATCTTTACAAAGGATGCCAAAGAAGATTGAGAATCTCGATGGTCTTGGGTACGTACATAATAACTCTATGTTTTGGTTTTTAATAGACTTTGCAACTTATGTTTTATTATTCTATATAACCTATATGGTTACTATTCTAAACATTCTGCTTAATTTGGTGGTAAATGTATGATAGATCATCTGAATCAGAGATTTAGAGTCATAATATACAATATACCTGAAGAAGTATAAAAGCAAGCAATGTTATGGAGAAATTTTACTGTCTTATTATCTTGGTTATGTATGGTTGTTAGCCTTGTAGTGGTGGTGGAATGAATATTTAATTTAATTAGGCAAAACTCTGGAAAAGGGTAGTACATGACTTTACTCAAAGTTTTAGCTTCGTGACTTGATTTTGATAAAATATATTTTTAGTTTTCTAAGTCTAACACCATTGGTGCCAAATGATGACTTTTTTGTGTTAATTCATCTTAGTTCTAAAATATTAAACTTAATATGAAAATATGATTACATCTAATCATTCTTATCTTTAAATTTAAATGCGACAATTGGGTCTAGCATAAATGGTTAGTTTCTCCTAACATGACAATCAATATCTCAAATGGAGAACATGTAAACCTTGAGAGTTAAGTCTAATGGAAATAGCTAGTAGGAAGATACTAGTGCCCAAAAAAATAGAACATGTAGACCTGATAAACTTTTATTAAAGGTTAATTATTAGATCATATGCTATAGTAAAGTACTTCATATTTTTTCATAAACTAATGCATATCTAAGTTGTAAGTTTTTAATCCTTTTTTTTCAGAAACATGATGATTGTTGATGAAATATTAGCGATAGAGGTGAAGCCAGGTTGGAGGAAAGATACAAAGATAACATTTCCTGGGAAATGGAACCAAGTACCGGGATCTTCTTATCCTGGTGATCTGGTTTTTTTTTTTTTTTGTGGAAGAGAAACCTCATAGGATCTTCAAAAGGGAAGGGAATGATTTGGTGACCACTCAAAAGATTTCCCTTTTAGAGGCTCTCAAGGGAAAACAATCAAAGTTACAACGTTAGATGGAAGATAAATAGAAATTTGTGTTGCATATATTATTGTGAGACCAGACAAGGAAATTGTGATCCATGGGGAATGCATGCCCTCCATTACTAAACCATTACCAGGCAAAAAAGGAAACCTCAGAATTAATTTTGATATTATCTTTCCATCTTCATAGCTTACTGCTTCGCAAAAATGTGAACTGAAGATTTTTTGGTGAAGATCATAATTAACTAGTTCAAGGGTTATTACAATGTTTTACCATCACAATATTGATTATCATGTAAGATTTTAACCCGTGATCCATTAATATCATATTTATTAATAGTAAATCACATTTATTTGCACACGTGAGTTGTGGACGTTAAAACAATGGCCCCGTTTAGCCGAACTTATGGGGAGTTTAACAATATTTTTTTGTAAAACGAGATAATATCCTTCACATATTTGATTAAGCTTATGTAAAAGTATTTTTCTACCGCAGCTTATACAAAAATATTTTTTTACCGCATTCTCAAACGGGTTCAATATAAGTTATAAGTTTTCTCGAACTAAACTACATATCTCATCAATAAAAACAAAACTAAATAGAGCCCTTCTCAGAACCACCTTCTCTTTATTGAAAGTTACACTATACCTTCTCTCTATTGCCATCATACCTTCGAATACACACACAATCTATATATCAAGCCATTATAGGGTTCATCTCTCTTTAGATCTCTCTAGATTTCTTTTTTGATTTTCATATTTTTTGTTACGTTTTCTATGTTTCCCAAAGTGTGTGTGGACGAGGAAAAATGGAATATACATGCAATAATTTTATTGGATTTGTTTGGATGAAATAGAAAGTTGAAAAGTGTAATGATGTAGTATGGTTGTGCATTGAGTAGAGTAATAAAGATGCATTCCAAATTTAACTTCTATAACTTGTTTTGTTTTATCTTGTCAATCAATGTACTTGTTTGAAAAAGCTTATTTACTCCTAAAAACACGTTCAACAGTATTTTTCTACAAAACGAGATAATCTCCTCTACATATTTAATTCGGCTTGCATAAAACCACTTCTCTACCGCGTTCCCAAACGGACACAATATAAAATATAAAAGAAACACAAATATCTACCTTATATAATAAGTTAGTCTTTTTGTTTTTACATTTTTCAAAGAATTAAGAGATTTAATATCACAACTAAAATTTTAAGTAACAACTTAGTTTTATCTGATATATCACTTCAAATAATGGTTTCTTTACCAACTAGTGGAAGATGTTTTGATTACTTGAATAGAAGATTTTGAGTTTGAACCGATAAGAATGAAAGAAAGATCTCCGAGAAAACTATCTACAATTAGACCCAACAACAAGAGGTGCAACGGGCTGGCAGGGCTGCTCGGGGCATCCTATACCCGTGGAGTTCTCAACGGGCTGGCAGGGCTGCCCCATCGCCCACCCGTTAGGAACTCCACGGATACGGGGTGCCCAGTACTCGTGGTGTAACCCATTTAAACTCGTACCCATGGGTACAGGTTTAAACGGGTGGGGCAGCACGGGTAACGGGTTACCCGTGTCACCCCTTGAATTACAGTATAAGCCCTTTGTCCATTGGGCTTTAGTTTCTTGGCCCAAATCCTTTGTAACTATTTCTTTTTCCACTAAATTGGGCTTCCTTATGACCAGCTCACTTAAGAGCTTTTTAATTTCCTTACCCCTTTGTATAAAAAAAAATTTCCTTACCTTGGATTTTTATACCCATTTTAGAGTGATTTTCGTCAAACTCCACGTGTCTGCTTACATCATTTGTCTTTTCAATAGCCCCTACCCTACTGATGTATCCTATTTTTTTCTCATTTCCAATCAATGATTTTAGTTTTGTCAGACATGGCCATACCTGTCACTTGTCCTAACTCCAACTTCTCGTTTAGCAAATCTTCTCCATCTAAATCCTCAAAAATTGCAAATCTTGACTTGTTGCTTAAATTAGTCATCTCCCTTGCATTATTGTCACTTTGAGCTATAGGGTTCTGTCCTCCTTTCTTCTCAACCTTCCTTGAGCTCCGAACTGCATTCGACCGTGGGTGAATCATCCAAGCACCGAATTGGTCTTCCTCCGTTGGCTTCTTCTTTTTCGACGCATCTCTCGACGATGGCGATTTTGCTCGGTTCTATGCTGGTTCGGCACCGGCACCGCTTGTTCTAGTTCTGTTCTAGCGGGTCCCATTGGCGGAGGTTTCTTGGCGGCGGTGGTGGTTCTGTCAATAGTGAACTCTATAGAAGAGAGACTGGATCTACAATTGAGCTTCGAGGTGAGGCAACAGAGAGACAGAGTGCGACGGAGAGGGAGGCGACGACAACGTGACGGGGCTAGGCTAGGGCACTGAGAGACTGAGAGTGGGCAGCGGAGCGCGCTCAGCCGCTGGCTGAAGAACGCGTGATTGGGCAATGGGTTCGGTTGTTTGGGACTCTGGGCTAGGTGTGAAACCGAAGGGAGAGGTTTTTTTTTAATTTAATGGTTAGTATTATCATGGCGGGCACGGACTCCCGGGCTGACTCCGTATACCGCCCCATGAAAGCATCTACAGTCCGTTTTGAATCCATCTGTCACCGGTCCAAAATAGTTGGGGTTTAAATGGATATTTTAAACTGGGTTGTGGGTGTGGCAGGCTTTTTGCTCACCCTACCAACAACATTTGAACCAACTCGGTATTAAAAACGGTTTCTTAATATAATATACAAATTACCAGCACATTGGCATAGATGGATGAGGGTTTGTCCCTTAACCATCTCTCCTGGGTTCTATCCCGCTGGAGGATGGGAACGGGGCAAGTGTGCCTGGGAGGGTCGTTCCCGTTTTGGGCCTCTGCAATACCCGAAGGGATTAGACACCGGACTCGCCCCGGTGGATACCCTTCGTGCATAAAAAAAAATAATATACACATTATTCACAACTACATTTTTTAAAATAATGGTGGTAAAAAAAGAACAGAATGAATGATTAATTTTGGAGAAATTAATAAAATAAGTAACTAAATTTATTAACTTCATATCATTTTATTGACTTAAATTAGATTTGATATCCCACGAGGTCAACTTTTTTAAGCTCCGATCATAAAGAGCCGGCTTAGTTTATTTTCCCGACTCTACTTATATGATAGTTGGGCCACTTTATATATACTTTCAATTCAATAGTTATATCAAAATCAATTTAGGTAATCATCACTTGTTCTTGTCATTACAGTGATATCGGCATGATTTAAATATAATTTCAATGATTCATTATTTTAAATTATCAGCTAATGATTTTTAAATTAAATTATCAATTTTTAAAAATGGCAACTAAAAAATATTTTTATTTTAGAATCTACCATAATATTAAAATAACTTTTAAAAATAAAATAAAAATTAAATTTAAACGGTTCAAATTCTAGTTCACATTACCCTCTTTGAAATTAGTTTTAGTGCTTATTGCAATGATAGAGTTTTAATGGTCAAGAATCAATATTTTCAATTAATGATTCTCAATAATGATACTTCAACTTAAGTTTTGGATCATCATGCTTATATAAAAAAAGTTGACTCATAAATAAATGAATAAAAAAGTTCCTTCACCTCTTATTTAGAGAATTCACAAAAATAAAGATATACTTTCTATAGGTGAAATATTTATTTTAAATTTGTACCATATTTTATTGTGAAAATATCAAAAATATACTCTCGCCGGAGTGAATATAAATTCTTTTCTTGACTATACGTAATTATTATTCAATAACCAATACAATCAAGTTACTTTGAGAGATTATTTGATGCTATTTTGTAAATTGGCCATCAACATTTTTCTTCCCAAAATTTATCACATCTTTTTTCTTATTGCCTTTAATATTCTGTTTTATGTGAAGCAGCATTTGTTCTTCACACATAGATACCCTATCAAATATCTTGCGTCCATACTTTTTTTTATATCTATATTGATATTTATTTAAATTAAAAATATTTTATTCATTTTATTTTTCTTGAGTTACGTTTGTGGTAACATGAGTTATTAAAATTGAAGGAGGGAGTTACGTGAGAGAATATGAGATTGATATTTGATATAAACTCAACATAGTTGTTTATATCTTTTTATTATTCCAACTTATCATTTTTATACAAGATCACAAGTTTTTAAATAAAATATATTTGATTTAATATCATGATAAAAACCAATTTTTATAGTATTTATTTACTTTGTTTATCATTTAATATCTTTTTTTTAATTTCTTATTTAGATTGATTTTTTTATAAGATTTAATAATATATTATTATAGGAATATACTTACATCAACTTTCTTATATTAATGATATTATATATCCCATTTTTCTATGTTGATTTATAATTAAATAATAATATATTAAAAATAGAATACATGTTACGTATAGTACGTGGAAATTGAATTTTGGTGATTAAACTTTTTTCATCAAAATTGAATTTTGTTTTTCAATAAACCGACCCGCCCACACTATTTCCTTAGACGTCCTTCCCCTTTTCCATTCGCGCTCGTTCATCGATCTCCAAACCGAACTCCCTCTCTCGCAGACGGCACCGAACACGGTGGTCTCACTCCCAGCTTCTGCTCCCTTGCCGACGCAAGTCTCTCTCCGCATCTCGCAGACGGCAGTTTCGCTAATCGCTGATAGCAGTCGCACGGCACTCTCTCGCTCCCTCTCTCGCAGACGGCACCGGACACGGTGGTTTCAATCCCAGCTTCCGCTCTCTCGCCGACGCAAGTCTCTCTCCGTCTCTCGCAGACGGCAGTTTTGCTGGTCGCAGATAGCAGTCGCACGGCACTCTCGCACATTCCGGTAGAAATTACTTCCTTCATTCTTTTATCTGTTGTTTCCTGAAACTACTGTCGCTTCTCCTTCTTCTTCCTCCTTGGCATTCCAACTTGCAGTCGTTCTTTTCCCTCTTTTCCTGGGTTTTGAGGAATCTCAGTTCTTCATTGTTACAATGAAAATTATTTTGTGGGGTTTTTTTATTACGTTAGTTTTTATCACATTTCTTCACATCTTTATAGATTTCTCTGTGGAATCCAATATCAACGTCATTTTCACTATCCTTTGGCTAATCACCAAGCTAGGATTCTCTTCTTCTCATAGGATTAATGAAGAAGAACATGTACGACGTAGTAGACTACTACAAGATACTTCAAGTGTCATGCAAAGCGAATGACGATGAATTGAAGAAGGCATATAAGAATCTGGCTAGGAAGTGGCACCCAGATAAGAATATTGAAAGCCCCATGAAGATGAAAGAAGCAGAGGCTAAGTTCAAGCAAATAAAAGAGGCTTTCGAGCTTCTGGCTAACCCAACGAAGCGAAAGATTTATGACAATAGCCAAACAAGTCCTCTAAATAATAATAATAATAATAATAATAATAATAATAATAATAATAATCGTGATTATTATAAGACAAATACTTGTAATACTACAGCCGCTACGAAAAGGAGAAAGCGTACGGCCTTTGGTATTGGTTCTGATAATCAGTATCCTGTTAACTTCAAAAAGGCTAAAGACATGAAACCTTTGGCATCAAAACACAAACTTGTTTTAAGTCTAGAGGATCTTTACAAAGGATGCCAAAGAAGATTGAGAATATCAAGGAATGTTGTCAATGGTTTTGGGTATGTAAGTAATAACTCTATGTTTCTAGTTTTGAATAGACTTTGCAACTTATGTTTTATTATTCTATATAACCTATATGGTTACTATTCTTAACAGTCTACTTAATTTGATGGTAACTGTATAATAGGTCATCTGACTCAGAGACTTAAAGAGTCATAATATACAATATACCTGAAGAAGTATAAAAACAATCAATGTTATGGAGAAGTTTTGAATAGACTTTGCAACTTATGTTTTATTATTCTATATAACCTATATGGTTACTATTCTTAACAGTCTACTTAATTTGATGGTAACCGTATAATAGGTCATCTGACTCAGAGACTTAAAGAGTCATAATATACAATATACCTGAAGAAGTATAAAAACAATCAATGTTATGGAGAAATTTTACTGTGTTCTTATCTTGGTTATATATGCTTGTTAGCCTTGTAGTGGCGGTGGAATGAATATTTAATTTAATTAGGCAAAACTTTAAAAACAAAGTAGTATCTGACTTTATTAAAAGTTTTAGCTTCGCCACTTAAATTTATAAAATATATTTTTAGTTTTCTAAGTCTAACAACATTAGTGCCAATTGCCAAATGATGACTTTTTGTGTTAAATCATCTTAGTACTAAAATATTAAACTTAATATGAAAATATGCTAACATTCAATCATTCTTATCTTTAAATTTAAATGTGGGAGTTAGATCTAACAGAAATGGTTAGTTTCTTCCAATATGACAATCAATGTCTCAAATAGAGAACATGCAGATATGATAAATGCGGGAGTTGGGTCTAATGGAAATAGTTAGTAGGAAGATATTAGTGCCTAAATATATGAACATGCAGACCTGATAAACTTTTATTAAAAGT
>JANTPZ010090617.1:0-19962 GCA_025593235.1 Vachellia pachyceras | reverse complement strand
CTCTCTTTCTCTTTCTTACTTTCCCTCTCTTTCTCTTTCTTACTTTCCTCTTTCCTACCCACTCTTTCTTACTTTTTTGCCTCAGAATCCGTAAAAGCTATAACTTCCCAAATATAAATCACTTTTCAAAACCTAGGTTTTACCTCGAAATCTGTGAAACCTAGGTTTCAAACCTAACTCCCAAACAAGCTCCTAGTTTTTACCTCGGAATCTGTGAAACCTAGGTTTCAAACCTGGTTTCCAAACAAGCCCTTAATTACCAAAAAAAAGTCTCATTTATCATTTTTATAAATAAATAAAATCAGTTAATTAGTTATTTGTGGAAAGTGTGTTGGTTTTTCTAAAATGTTTCATAATCATTTATCCTAAAAACTCCTTTCATGAATGTAAACCATATTTTAATATGTGTAAATTAACAAGGATAGTTTAAAAAAAATTATAAACTAGCACTCTATGAAAAGATTGAAATACATACTTTTAAATGAGTTGTGCAATGTTTAAATGTTAACATTTTCGTTCATAACAGAATACAGCACAGAAGTATATACATGCCAGAGTTGAAATATGAATCCACAAGTGACCATTTACGTAATCCAATGAAATAGAACTATAAAGTACAAATATGACTTACTGCTGTTTTATATTAAAAAAACTCAAAACCATGTCATTTTGCACTCAATGAGGGCAGGAAAAAAAATATAAAATTCACATTGGTCGACTCGTTTAAAACTCTTAATCGGCCTGGTAAGGGATTGGTTCTTTAGTCTTATTGTCCAACCAGCTTTGGATTTTTTTTCGCCTTATATCCTTCACAGAAGGAAAGGAACTTACGCACCCACGAAAGATTGTTTAACCCATAACCTCTTGTATAAACTAAGGCTTAAGAAGATGATCGGTGTCAATTGATCCAAGTGACTGTGTTTGTTTGGTAATAATACCATGGTATATATTCATGTAAATGGGTTGTTGAATGTTGAAATGCTTAAATTTTTCATTCACAAGGTAATGCAACACACAAAAGTATACATATGCTAAATAGTTGAAACATGAAATTTCAAATCACGAACAAGTTTGACATGATGAAAAAGTAAACACTAGAATGATATCTCTAGTAGGTAAGATACACACTGAGCTGAAGCAAAGTCTCAACCCCATCAGTAGCATGTTGGCCGTTGTTGGTAATAGGAAAGGTCTTAGCAGTGGCAAAGCCCTTAGCATTAAGGTACTTCCCAGTGCCTCCAATAACAGCAAGTTGAGACTCCGAAACTTGAAGCCTATGAACACCAAGAAAGCTTATACTATCACCATATCCATTCTCTTCAAACATGGCCGTAAAAGCCAACACTTGTGATGTCCCATCCACGGCACTCGCTAAATAAAACCCTTGCGCTTTTCCGACCATACCTGACCCTAATTCGTGTCCTTCGGTTAATTCATCGTCAAAAACTGTCATGGTCCCGAACATTAGCTTCTGAAGGGTCATCCCGGCTGGCAGAAGATCCACGTTGGTTACCGGGAAGCCATTCCCGCCAATGTTGTTGTTGTTAATGTTGTTGTTGACGACGTTTCCGGGGTTTCCGCCTAGGCCGGTGAGGAAGGGAAGGTTGTTGTTGTTGAGGAATCCGCCGTTGTTGTTGTTCTGAGGGAGGCCACCGTTGAGAGGGATGTTAGCTCCGTTTGGCTTGGCGAAGGCGACTTGAGCATTGACCGCCGGGTTCGTGACCACTCCGGTGACGGCTCTGGCCGTCGGATTTGACCCACTGAGGATGTCATGCATGAAAAATGCGAGTGGGTGGTGCTCGTCCAACACCGTCGGAGGAGGGACGCTAATGGGAATAGGGGCGTCAGCAGAATCTGCAGATTCTTCTGAATCGTCAGTGAGGATTCGAGCTGACTTCAAGGGTGTGATCAGAAGCAAGAAAATAATAAGTATAAAAGAAAGAAGAACGTTGGACTCAAAGCGTGCCATGAGATCGAGAGATAAGGATGATGAGAACTTTAGTTTATGGGTGAGTCCGAGGTGTCTGTTGGATGATATGAACAATATAGAAGGATAAGTATATATAACATGAATTGATGGAGTTGATATGAGAGAAGTAGTTGACCAACTTTGCTAATCACGTTTAATATTCTCTTTAGTTTTAGTTAGAACTAAACATAACGTATTAATTAAAATTATAGATTACATATACCCAGATTAAATAGTAGTCAACAGATATTTCATTATGCCTTGTACTAATTTTAATCCTTAATATAAAATTAGTTAACTTTTTTTTCGAAAGATCAAAAAAGTTAAATAACTTATTATATTATTATTATTTTTTAAATAAATTTTGTCAGATTTATAAACTGACATATAATGGTCCTGTTTGGAATGGCCTGGCTTATTTTCATAAGCACGTTCAACAATGCTTTTCCGCAAAACGAGACAATCTCCTTCACATATTTGCCTCGGCTTATGTGAATAAGCATTTATAAGTGGCTTATGGCAGTTTACCAAACGGGTCAAGTACTACTATGTATATAATCTAAAGTAGTATAATCTACTAGAAAATAACTGGAACCATTCCATCCGACAAATTCCACAACCCCACGAGTTGTCGGTGGGCTATAGCATTCTTTTCATTCCTTATAGTGCAAAAGGCATTAATTAAATTTAGTTATTTATTTTTATAAAAATATCAAAATTATCTTCAATAAAAGTCGTTACAAAATTTTATAGCTGATCAAGGATACTAGATATAAAAAAACTAATGTTTCAAACAACATATTATGAAACATATAGGAGGGACCAGAGTGATTTTTAAAAGCCACATTGAATAATAACAATAAGATAAATATAAAATAATTATAAATAATTATAAATAGTAAAAGTTATATGTTCATTCCTATAAAACTCGTATATTTGGAATGTGCTGAAATTCTGAAAGTTTTAAATGTTTTAACTTGAAAATATATAAATTATGTTTATTTATCTCCAATATAAAAGCCGTAGCCTGACATCCCCCCAAATGTTGTAAATTAAAATATTAAATACATATAAACAAATATTTGCCTATATAAACATAATTTAAAATTATTTAAATTAAATCATTTCAAAATGCTAGCTTATGATAGGTAAATGTGTACTTTTAATCTTTAATTTTAATCATATAAAAGTTCAATCTAGTCATGGATAGCTCAAGGAAATTCATGTGATTTCAGCGTATTTTTCTATTATATATATATTTATACATTGTGCATATTATGAATACCTATATATACATATGAAAATGTGTGTTGACCTTTCGAAATTCATGCCATTTCAGCACATTTTTCTATAATGTTTTTTAACTTTTTTGGTGAATTTATATATATTTGGAGATGCATATGATAGGAGTAATTGCGTTAAAGTTATAGATTTTTGGGGTTGATAGTGTATATTTTGCTCTATTTCATCAACTTTGGTATTTTAGTTGGTTTTGCTTTGTTAATATGTTGAAACAAACCATTTGAAATATATGTGGGGCTATTTAAAGTGGAAAACAATGTTTGAGAAGTTGAAAATGAGTTTAGAAAGTCTCGACACCATGACAGGAAAAATCAGAGTTTTGACTCCAGCCATAGGCAAGATAAAGGATAATTAGCTGCATCCAAGACAAGCTTTGACTGAAACCAATAAAGAATTATTAAAGTTGTATGTTCTGGTGACAATTTATTTTAGGGCTTTATAACATCTCAAACTCGTATAACAGTGTCATCTATCATTTACTTTAGGGGTGACTTGGATGCACTTTGGGAGCATTTCACTGCTAGGGTTTGGTGTTCTTTGAGGAGAATTAAGTGGAGATTGAAGATATGAAGACATTCAAACTCATTTTCCCTTGGTTTTCCTTATTCCTTTCCCTTTCTTCTTCCATTATCTCATATGATGTTATGATTGGATTTTTTTTGGCTATATTTCATGAACATGGCAAGCTAAAAATTTTATTCTAGGATTATTTTGAACCCTTATATGGATTAAACTCCTCCCTTTTAGCAGCTAATAATACATATGTGTAGATTTTATGCTTTACTTAATGCTTATAATGTTTGGCCACCGTAAGATTGATTTGTTCATTTGGGTTGTGTTTGATAGAGAAAATCTAACTATAGAACTTGGTTAAAATCATGCTTGACTTAAAGTTTACTTGTTAAATGAATAATTTGTTGGTAAAATAGAGATGTATTTACTAAAGCTTTGATTGTCATATTGAAGTTAATGTCTAAATTTGATTTTCATTATTTACATGGAGGGAGAAAATAAATGCAAACTTACGAAGATAAATGTGAAGGAATAGGTATCCATCATACACAGAAAAGATCAAAGAGAGAAGGTCTGAGCTTTTCCATGCACCAATACGAAGGAGCCCCTCGGAAACAGCCCCCAGATCGTCCTCTGGATGAGAAAAAATATTTTAGAACAAGAAGAAATATTTTGGTTCCAAAACGCAAGAACAAAATGGGTCAATGATGCGGATAGAAACACCACTTTCTACCATGAAGAGACTACCATTGTTAGGAGGAAAAGCAAAGTCAATACCATCAAAGATTATTCAGGTACAAGGGTGGAAGGGTGTTACGACATTGACAAGCCAAGGGAAAGTAGGGAAAGAGGGAAGAGTCAGATGAGATCTCTGGAGACTGAAGGAATAGTGCTCAGCTTCTTTCATTCATTTCAGACCTATATGTACAAATGAGGAAAGAGAACAGCTGTACAATCAACTAACCAACTGATTTGGTTAGAGTAACTAACTAACAAACTTACTATCCAGCTAAGCTAGTTGTGTTGGAAATTGTGCCCCAACCATTGTACCTCAGACATTATTTATTTTAATGTATTTTCTCCATTTAATTGTCATAACTTTTGCATGTTTATTATGATAATTGCATCCATGGGCAAATTATGAATATTGTCCTAAATGTCCCTGGTCGATTATCTGTGTGGGAACAAAGATAAAGTAAGACCAGTATGATTTTGATAAGGTATAGAGATACGAGTCAAAGTCATAGGCACTGTAAGAGTATAAGGTGTTGGACCGACCTGTTATGAGAAAGTTGCATAGATTAAGTCATTAGCTTATCTCATTTGTAATCACGTCACAATGCCCTTTGACCTAGATCATCATGGATTCATGCATGAAAGTCACTAATCTTTGACCTAGTTAAAAGTCACCTTTGATCGAGTGATGATAAATGCTATAATCGGGCATAAGGGTTTTCATGTGGAGGAATGTGAGTGATCAAGATGGAATTTGTCCCTTGCATTAGTTGAGAGATATTACTGGGCCCCTCAATGAGTGAGTCTGAGAAATGTATGGCCATACTGTAACGAAAAGGAGTTTTCATTTCTTTGATTAGACTACTCAGGGATCGAGAAAGTAATGGTTGGGAATAGGAGGATGACGTCATCCATGCCTCATCCTTGACCGAGATATCGCGTGACAAAAGGGACATGATGTGATTGCATGAAAGGTTGTGTTGCCCATATGATTTGGGTATAGTCGTAATGTCTTGCTAGAGACCGCTTACAACTTGTGGGCTAATGTTGAGTTTAGCACACCGCCAACTTCATATAGGCCTACAGGGTCGCACGCAAGAACAACCCAACAAGAGCTTGAATTCTAGGGTTTATTAGAATTATATATATAAATTCGAAATAATAATAATATTATATGTTAGTATTTAATTTATTTAATAAATTAAATAACTGACATTAATGTTCAGATTTAATTTATAAAGATAAATTAAATTCGTTGGCTCACTATTTGGATTAATTATATATGGATATGATTTGATCAAATCAGATTAATCCAAATCAGAATTGCAAATTTTGAATTTCAAATTTCGAATTTCAAGTTTAATAAAGATTAATCTTAAATATCTTTTGAATTTTGAATTTTGAATTTCAAGTTTAATAAAGATTGATCTTGGATATCTTTTTGAAATTCAAATTTCAAGAAGATTATTCTTAAATATCCTTTTGAAATTCAAATTTCAAGATTAATAAAGATTAATCTTGAATATCCTTTTCAAAATTCAAATTTCAAGATTAATAAAGATTAATCTTGAATATCCTTTTGGAAATTCGAATTTTAGATTAATAAAGATTAATCTTGAATATCCTTTTGAAATTCGAATTTCATGATTAATAAAGATTAATCTTGAATATCTTTTTAGCTATGAATTCGAATTTTAAAGATTAATCTCAAATTATAGAGGCTCTCCATGAATTCTACAAATATTAGGACTCATAAGCAAGAGAAGTATGAGAAATTTGAATCTGACCATAAGCCATTAGAAACCTTAGAGGGAGAGTGAGATGTAAGAGGCGCTAGCACGCTACGATTGTTGGGAACTGTTCGCGTGGATACCGGTAGAGGGAGGCGATCAAAGAAATGTCGGCTCCTCGTGATCGGAATCAAGAACGCAAAAGATCGTGGAACCTGAAGAGATCCAAACACAAGAAATGCTTCGGATTCAAAACGTAAAAGGTACGGCTCTATCTCCTTGATCTAAACACCTTTGACAGATCCGTATTTGGGATTAGAAAATTTTAAATTCCGCTGCATATACGTTCTAATACCAACAAGTTGCACAACAATTAACAAACTAAACTAACGATATTAGCAGAATTGGTTACAAGGAAAATGGAGTTGATTAAATAAAAATAAAATGACTAAGTACATGTCATCTAATAGGCCCCCTCAAGCTGAGGAGTGCAAGTTATGCAGTCCCAACTTGGAAAGTAACCGAGAGAAATGTGTTGGATCCAAAGCCTTGGTAAACGTATCCGCTATTTGATCCTGAGAATGAATTGGGAGTAATTGTAGAACGCGTGATTGAAGTTTGTCAGGAATAATTTGGCAATCAATTTCAATGTGCTTCGTACGTTCATGGAAGGTGGGATTAGCGGCAATGTGTCTAGCTGACTGACTATCGCAGTAAACAAGAGCTAGGATGGAATGCAAAACATGAAGATCATGTAACAGATATAGCAACCACTGAAGCTCACAAGTGATAGAAGCTAAGGCACGGTACTCAACTTCTGAGGAATACTTCGACACAGTAGTTTGCTTCTTAGATTTCCAAGAGACAAGGGAATCACCGAGGAAGACACAGAACCCAGTGATTGAGCGACGAGTGTCCATGTAGCCAACCCAATCAGAATCACTAAAGCCTTTTAACCTAAAATGAGATGCAGACGGAAACAAAGTGCCTTGACCTGGGGAGGACTTGAGATAGCGAAAGACCCTGTGAGCAGCTTTTAAGTGAGCATTTGTAAGAGAGTGCATAAACTGGCTGAGTTGCTGGACAGCAAAGGAGATGTCAGGTCTTGTGTTAGTGAGATAGATGAGGTGTCCAACAAAGGTCTGATAGGTGGTGCCATCAATTAAGGGATGACCAGAGTCCTTGGAGTGCTATGGTGCATAGGAGTCCTGAGTGGCTTGCATCCTAGAAAACCAAAATCCTCAAGGATATCTAAGGTGAATTTCCATTGATGCAAATAGATACCCTGCTTGGAACGAGCAACTTCAAGGCCAAGAAAGAACTTGAGGTTGCCAAGGTTCTTGATTTTGAACGTGAAGTCAAGAAGTGACTTGACACGCTGGATTTCAGTGAGATCAATGCCTGTGAGCAAAATGTCATCCACACAGACCAATAATGCTATAAAGGAACCATAAACACAACGCAAAAATAAAGAATAATCAGAGTTGGATTACACATAGCCATAAGAGATCAAAGTCGAGGAAAGTTTGGAGTGCCATTGTCTGCTAGCTTGTTTGAGACCGTATAAGGACTTATGCAGCTTGTAGACCAAATCAGGAGAAAGAGAATGGAAACCAGAAGGAATATCCATGTAAACATCCTCTTCAAGTTCGCCATGTAGGAATGCATTATTGACATCCAATTGGTGAAGGTGCGAATTCTTTGCTGAAGCCAGAGCTAATAACAAGCGTACTGTGGTGAGCTTGGCAACTAGGAAGAATGTATCAAAGTAATCAACACCCTCAGTTTGGGTGTACCCTTTGGCAACTAGTCTGGCTTTAGCTCTCTCAAGGCTGCCATTAGCATGATACTTGTTCTTATACACCCATTTGCAGCCAACTATGAACTTCCCAGGGGGCAGAGATACAAGGGACCACGTGTGATTCTGCTCAAGAGCTGAAATTTCAGCAGCCATGGCATCACGCCAGATCTTATGTTTCACAGCTCGATTATAAGTCTTTGGTTTAAAATGAGAAGAGATGGAGAGGCTAAAGTGTTTATAGGAAGGTGAGAGGTGTTTATAAGAAAGAACATAATTTAATGAGTGAGGAGATGTACCTTTACCAATGGAAGAAGATGATTTAGTGGAAGAAAAGAGAGCATGATGATAATCTCGTAGATAAGATGGTGGTTGGCGCTGCCTTGTGGATTTACGTGGTGTAGTAGGTATGTTAGGAACTGGAGAAGGTGATGATAGCGAGGGCATAACAGGCGTATTAGTAGGAAAATCAAGTGGAGGAGTATCCTGTGGTAAAGGAATGGAAAAAGAACTGGTCTGAGAAGGGGACGAATGAAAGGGAAAGATGTGTTCATAAAAGTACACATCACGTGATAGAAATATGTTGCGTAAGGTTAGCTCTAACATGATATATCCTTTAACACCACACTTGTATCCTAGAAAAACGCATTTCCTAGCTCTAGGATCAAATTTGGTACGATTATGAGAGATGGTAGAGGCAAAACATAGCAATCTAAACACCTTAAGAAAAGTCAAATATGGATGAGTTTGGTATAATGCAAAGTAAGGGGAAATATGATTAAGGAAAGGAGAAGGTAATCTATTAATAAGATAGACTGCATGTTTGACCGCGTAAGACCAATAGAGCTTAGGTAATTTGGATTGAAATAGCAAGGAACGAGCTATACTCAAGATATGTTGATGCTTTCTCTCAACAATGCTATTATGTTTAGGTGTTTCCATACATGAGGTTTGGTGCACAATTCCCTTGGAAGCATAATACTCAAGCATGATGAACTCAACACCATTATCTGTCCTAACAAATTGAATGGTAGCATGATACTTTGTCTCAGCCAAAGTTATAAAACCTTTTAGTGCTTGGCGAGTTTCAGACTTATTTTGCATTAGAAATACCCATGTGTGTCGAGTACAATCATCAACAATAGTAAGAAAATATTTGTGACCAGTAATGGAAGCAACATTATAAGGGCCCCAAATATCAATGTGTAAGAGAGAAAGAATTTTATTGGAATGAGAGTGGCTAACAGGAAATGGAAGTCATTTTTGTTTAGCCATATGACAAGAATCACAGTAAGCAAATGATTTATTGCCAACAACATATGGGTGTAATAGAGAAACATTGTGAAAACAGAAACAGATGGGTGGCCTAGCCTGAAATGCCACAAAAACGAAGGGTTAATCAGGAAAGTAAGTAGTTGTGTTTTCTGTTGCAGAAGTTAGACAGCAAGCAACCTGTGTGTGAGGGAGAAAATACAGCCCTGCTCTTTCTTGAGCTAAACCAATCATCTTCCATTGTGGTAGGCTCATTAGGAAGCAAAAGGCTTTCTAAAATATGGCACATCAGTGAAAGGAATGAGTTAATTTGGATATTAATATGATATGAAAGTGAAAGTTGGGAAAGAGGGAAGAGTCAGATGAGATATCTGGAGACTGAAGGAATAGTGCTCAGCTTCTTTCATTCATGTCAGACCTATATGTACAAATGAGGAAAGAGAACAGTTGTACAATCAACTAACCAACTGATTTGGTTAGAGTAACTAACTAACAAACTTACTATCCAGCTAAGCTAGTTGCACAACAGTTAACAAACTAAACTAACGATATTAGCAGAATTGGTTACAAGGAAAATGGAGCTGATTAAATAAAAATAAAATGACTAAGTACACATCATCTAATAAAGGGAAAGAGGAAGTGGGGAAAATAGTAAACCCTTTCTTTTCACATTTGTTCACAGAAGATAACTTCACTCGTAGCCAGAAATCAAGGATGATGAATGGAAAAGTATAGATAGAGAGATTACAAATGAGAAAATAAAAGAAGCTTTATATTCTCAATTAGCAGCATGAAGGCACCAGGTATATATGGTTTCCCTGCAATTTTCTTTCAAATTAATTGGAAGGTGCTAGGTATAGTGTGAGCAGAGCAGTTAAACGAATGAGAAATCAAGCGGAAAGCATTGGAGAGACCAATAAAACATTAGTTGTACTCATCCTAAAGGTGGATTGCCCAGAGAAAGTGAATCCATTGAGACCAATCGTTATGTGTAATGTGGTGTACAAGTGCTTGTCAAAAATTATGGTAAGAAGATTAAAGAGAATTACGGACAAGATTGCATCACCGTTTCAAGTAAGCTCTGTACTGGGGCAGAGTATACATGATAATATCATAATTGTTAATGAAATGATTCAATCTATGAGGAGGAAGTGGGAGAAGATAGGTTACATGGCCATTAAAGTGAATTTGGAAAATGCTTAAGACAGAATTAGCTGGTAGTTTCAGGAGTGTGTTTTAGAAGAATTGAACCGCCTTGTGAAGATGATTGATTGAATCTTGGCTTGTATCACAACCACCGAAATTCAAATTTTATGGCATGGTGAGAAGTTAAAAGAATTCAAACCTTCTAGAGGGCTGAAGCAAAAGGATCCTATATCTCCTTATCTTTTTGTACTTAGCATGGAAAAGCTGAGACCTAATACTAGATAGAGAGAGAGAATTAGAGAGGCATGAGAACCGGTAGAAAAGGACCAATAATTACCTATATGATGTTTGCTAACAATCTTGTTCTTTTTGTAGGAGTAACCACTAACCAAATTGATAATATTTTAGAGTATTTAAAGGATTTTGGGAGAATGTCTAGACACAAAGCAGTTAAAAAACAGAAGTGTACATCTCACCGAACATGAGCACCCAAGTGAGGAAAGAAATTTCCAGAACAAGTCAATTTCGGCAGGAGAAGACCTAGGAAAATCCTAGGAGCATAAATTTCATTTCCAAGGAAGTTGAAGGACAAATGCAACAATTGTCAACCGAGTTAGGCAGCGTTTACTTGGATGGAAGGTAGAAAGTCTCTCACTTGCTGGAAGAATGAATATGGTTAAATATGTCATAAGTGCAATGGCGCTCTACCCAATGCAACATTATAGGATTCCACATGGTGTTATTGATGTTATTGAAAAGGAACAGCGCCAGTTCACTTGGGGCGAACAGGAGGTAACCAAGAAATGGCATGCAATTGTATGGGACACATTATGCAAGCTAAAAATGGTCGGAGGGGTAGAAATCAAGGATCTCCATTTGATGAATGACGCTTTCATTCTAAAACTAATTTTTAGAATGCATCAATGGCTAGATGATTTGTGGGTGAAGGTACATGCTGGAAAATATGAAAGGGAATAGAATGAAATGAGAGCTATTCTAGCCAAGGCAAATGACTCGAGACTGTGGAAGGAGATAAGTCAACCACAACATTTCGAGAAAACACGGAGCTTGAGATACCCAATGGGCTATCCAGATATGATGGAAATTAAGCGGGAACTATTAGATGACATGCACTTAGCTTCCCTTTATTTCCTTTTGTTTAATCATCAGCTCCATTTCTCTTGTAACTGACTTAGACACTTAGTTTGCTAGTTAGTTACTCTAACCAAAATTAGTTGGTTATCTGATTGTACAGCTGTATTTCACTTTCCTCTTTGTACATATACTTCTAACATGAATGAAATTGATTGAGTACTTTTTTCTCAATTTTCCAGAGATCTCATCTGATCTTTCTCTCCTTGCTCTATCTTGGCTTGTCAATTTCGTGACATGCTCATCTGATCTTTCTCTATTTTCTTGCTTTCTCCTGGCTTGTTGATTTCGTGACATGGTATCAGAGCGGTGAGTTGTCTGACAATGGCAGACTCCACTCCTTCGGCTTCCTCCGCGGTTTCTAATGCAACGCAGAACTCATCTAGCCCGTACTACATCCACCCGAACGAAAATCCATCGCTGGTCTTGGTTTCTCCAGTCTTGGTGGGATCCAACTATCACTCCTGGTCCAGAGCGATGAAGATGGCTTTGCAATCCAAAAACAAAACAAGTTCCAATTCATCGATGGAACTATTTCACCTCCTTCTGTAAATGATCCTTTGTTTTGCGTATGGGAGAGATGCAACACAATGATGGTCGCATGGCTCACTCATTCCATCTCCACCACGATTGCGCAAAGTATTTTATGGATCGACAAAGCTTCAGACGTATGGGAAGATCTTCGCAGCTGATTTGCTCAGTGCGATATTTTCAGGATCGCTGAGTTGCAGGATGAGCTCCAATCTCTTCGCCAAGGTGATCTTTCAGTGAGCGAGTATTATACGAAGCTCAAAACCGTTTGGGACGAATTGTTGAATCTTCATCCTCTGGCCGTGTGTAACTGTAAATCTCGTTGTTCTTGCGGTGCATTTGTGAAGATACAGAAATATCAACAACAAGACTATATCATACGGTTTTTAAAGGGCCTCAATGATCGATTCTCTACTATTAAATCTCAGTTGATGTTGCTTGATCCTCTCCCCCCATTCGCAGAGTATTTTCCCTCGTGTCACAACAGGAACGAGAAATGGGACTCCTCCTAGTGCCTGTTGATGGAGCTGTTTTGTTCACTAAGGCGGTAAACAGTCGTCTTCCCAGGGACATGAACGCAATAACTCTAAACATTGCACTTACTGTGGCAAACCCAGACACACTGTGGATACTTGCTACAAGAAGCATGGCTACCCACCTGGCTTCAAAAATCGAGTTCCCTCTATAGTCAACAATGTCTCACAGGTCATAGATATCAAGGAGACCCGTGGTTCAACCTCTCTAGCTTCTAACATACAGCCTTCTAATGTCATGCCACATCTTGGGTTCACAGCTGAACAATACCAAACACTTCTCAAAATGGTTCAGAAAGAGACATTATCCTCTTCAGCCCACACGGTTAACAATGTTGCATCAGGTGACATTCATTCTCTGCGTGGCTCATGGATATTAGATTCAGGAGCCACTGACCATATATGTCCTACTTCCTCATATTTCCTAAACCTTATTCCTATCTCACCTATTTCTGTTCATTTGCCTAATGGATCTGTAGTCACTGCCAAGCATTCTGGATCAGTGCAAATTTCTGCCTCCTTAGTAATTTACAATGTTTTATTCATTCCTAACTTTCAATTTCATATCATATCAATATCTAAGTTAACTCACTCCTTTCAATGTTGTGCCATATTTCAGAGAGCTTTTTGCGTCCTAATGAACCTGCAACAATGGAAGATGATTGGTTTAGCTAAAGAAAGAGCAGGGCTGTATTTTCTCCCTCACACACAAGCCGCTCACTGTCTGACTTCTGCAACAAATGACACAATTGCTCACTCATCTGACCAACCTTTCGATTTATGGCATTTCAAGCTAG
The DNA here is from genome assembly GCA_025593235.1 of Vachellia pachyceras. Classification (NCBI taxonomy): domain Eukaryota; kingdom Viridiplantae; phylum Streptophyta; class Magnoliopsida; order Fabales; family Fabaceae; genus Vachellia; species Vachellia pachyceras. The sequence continues at coordinate 6,484 of JANTPZ010090617.1, read as the reverse complement.
GCCATCCATCTGTTTCTGTCTTTAGAAATATTTCTCAATTGCATCCATATGTTGTAGGCAATAAATCATTTGTTTACTGTGATTCTTGTCATCTAGCAAAACAAAAACGACTTCCATTCCCTATCAGTCACTCTCATTCCAATAAGATTCTTTCTCTTCTACACATTGATATTTGGGGTCCCTATAATGTTGCTTCCATCACTGGTCATAAATATTTTCTTACTATTGTTGATGATTGTACTCGACACACATGGATCTTTTTAATGAAAAATAAGTCTAAAACTCGTCAAGCTCTTAAAGGTTTTATTACTTTAGCTGAGACACAATATCATGCTACCATTCAGTTTGTTAGGACAGATAATGTTGTATTCAACGTATAAATATCAGTGGATCTTCTAGCTCATCTCCAAAGTTGTATTCATCCTTGTGGCAGCAACACCTGCAAATAAATGGTTAATCCGAGTCGCGTCCGAGGACACTGTCCTTAAGAGCTATTCCGAGACTACCGGCAAGTAAGTTGCGGCACTCCCCAGGATTAAACGAATTCTTCCTGTAAGTATACAGGGATGCAGAACTAGCGGAAGATAATATAACTCAGAAAGTAAAGTATGTCAGAGGAGGAGGAGGAGAGGTGCACCCACTAAGTGCAAACTATTCAGCCTCTATATTGGACACCAAATTGTATCTCTTGTTTTTCAAAAGCCATCTAATCATCCTCATTCTTCAAAAATGTGTCAGCCTTTTTCTCTTTTAAACAAGCAATCAAGACAAAACCGTAAAGCCACACACTTATTGCCATACGTTTTATCAACTTTATTTTGTTATTGAAATACCATTAAAAATGTTATAAAAGGTGATGAAGGAGCCTCATAATCATTCCATCATTCCATGTACGTTTCTTTTCAACCTTCTCTTAATAGAAAAAGCTATTGAATGCCATCAGAGATGCATGTTGCTTTTTCAACCAAGAAAATGATATTTAATGCCTTCAAACAAATTTGAACGTTTCAATCCTTTAACATCTTTAAAATTCTTTTAATAATAATTGATTTCAATGATAAATTCTAATGCGTTTTATTTGAGGAAAAACCAATAATGGCATATATTTAAATGCACATGTAATGTATTAATAAAAATAAATTTGATCAAAAAAATATTCTTTTCAAATTTCGGATTCCACATATGCTGAAATTTCTTGGTCAAAGCATTATTTAAAAAAGTATTTTTATTTAAAAATTTCGGATTCCACATATGGTGTAGAGTTCCTCATGCCTGAGTATTATGCTTCCAAAGGAATTGTGCACCAAACTACATGTGTAGAGACACCTCAGCAAAATAGCATTGCTAAGAGAAAGCATCAACATATCTTGAGTGTGGCACGTTCCTTGCTGTTTCAATCCAAATTACCCAAGCTTTATTGGTCTTATGCAGTCTTACATGATGTCCACCTTATTAACAGATTACCCTCTCCTCTTACTAATCATGCTTCCCCTTACTTTGCACTGCATCAAACTCACCCAGATCTAACTTCTCTTAAGGTGTTTGGGTCTCTATGCTTTGCCTCTACCATCTCTCATAACCGAACCAAGTTGGATCCTAGAGCTAGAAAGTGTGTTTGTTTAGGATACAAGAATGGTGTTAAAGGATGTGACTTACTAGACCTCAGCTCACGCAACATATTCTTATCTCGAGATGTCTTCTTTTATGAACATGTCTTTCCCTTTCACTCCGCCTCCTCTCCTCATACCAGTTGACCTTCCATTCCTTTACCACAAGAAACTCCTCCACTTGATTTCTTCACTGATAAACCTGTTGAGCCCTTACTGTCATCACCCTTCCCAGCTCCAAATATACCTTCCCTAGTACCTAACATCAGTGCCACACCACGTAAATCCACAAGGCAGCGGCAGTCCCCATCTTATTTGAGAGATTATCACCATGCTCTCCTTTCTTCTACTCAACCATTAGCTCCCATTGGAAAAGGTACATCTCCTCATTCCTTAAACTCTGTTCTTTCTTATGAACAATTATCCCCTTCCTATAAACATTTTAGTCTCTCCATTTGTTCTCATTTTGAAGCAAAGACTTACAATCAAGCTGTGAAACACAAAATCTAGCGTGATGCCATGGCAGCTGAAATTTCAGCTCTTGAGCAGAATCACACATGGTCCCTTGTCCCTCTACCTCTTGGAAAGCTCACAGTTGGCTGCAAATGGGTATACAAGAACAAGTATAATGCTAATGGGAGCCTTGAGAGAGCCAAAGCCAGACTTGTTGCTAAAGGATATACTCAAACTGAAGCTGTTGATTACTTTGATACATTCTCTCCAGTTGCTAAGCTCACCACAGTCCGCTTATTATTGGCTCTAGCTTCAGCAAAGAATTGGCATCTTCACCAATTAGATGTCAATAATGAATTCCTACATGGTGAGCTTGAAGAAGATGTCTACATGGATGTTCCCCCTGGTTTCCATTCCACTTCTCCTAATTTGGTCTGCAAGCTGCATAAGTCCTTATATGGCCTCAAACAAGCCAGCATACAATGGCATTCCAAACTCTCCTCGGCTTTGATTTCTTATGGCTATGTGCAGTCAAAATCCGATTATTCATTATTTGTACGTTGTGTGCCTGGTTCTTTTATAGCATTACTGGTCTATGTAGATGACATTTTGCTTACAGGCACGGATCTGACTGAAATCCAGCGTGTCAAGTTCCTTCTTGATTCCACCTTCAAGATCAAGGACCTTAGTACTCTCAAGTTCTTTCTCGGCCTTGAAATTACTCGCTCTAAGCAGGGTATCTATTTACATCAACGAAAATTTACTTTAGACATCCTTGAGGATCTTGGTTTTTTAGGTTGCAAGCCACTCAAGACTCCAATGCACCGTAACACCAAACTCTCAAAGGATTCTGTTGATCTCCTACTCGATGGAACCATCTATCGGAGCCTTGTTGGATGACTCATCTACCTCACAAACACAAGGCCTGACATCTCCTTTGTTGTGCAGCAACTTAGCCAGTTTATGCATTCTCCTACTGATGCTCATCTTAAGGCCGCTCATAGGGTCCTCCATTACCTCAAGTCTTCCCCAGGCCAAGGTCTCTTGTTCCCATCAACATCTAATTTCAGGTTGAAAAGCTTCAGTGATTCTGATTGGGCTGGCTGTATGGACACACGTCGCTCAGTCACTGGGTTCTGTGTCTTCCTTGGTGATTCACTTGTTTCTTGGAAATCTAAGAAGCAAACCACTGTGTCTAAATCTTCCTCAGAAGCTGAGTACCGTGCTTTAGCTTCACTCACCTGTGAACTTCAGTGGTTACTCTATTTGTTGCATGATCTTCATGTTGTGCATTCTGTTCCAGCTCTTGTTTATTGTGATAGCCAATCTGCTAGGTATATTGCTTCCAATCCTACCTTCCATGAGCGTACCAAGCACATTGAGATTGATTGCCACATCGTTCGTGATAAACTTCAATCACATGTTCTGCATTTGCTTCCAATTCGCTCTCAGGACCAGATAGCGGACACGTTCACTAAAGCCTTGGATCCAACACCTTTTTCCCGGTTACTTACCAAGCTGGGGATGTGCAATTTGCACTCCTCATCTTGAGGGGGCCTATTAGATGACGTGCACTTAGCTTCCCTTTATTTCCTTTTATTTAATTATCAACTCCATTTCTCTTGTAACTGACTTAGTTAGACACTTAGTTTGCTAGTTAGTTACTCTAACCAAAATTAGTTGGTTATCTGATTGTACATCTGTATTTCACTTTCCTCTTTGTACATATACTTCTGACATGAATGAAATTGACTGAGTACTTTTTTCTCAGTTTTCCAGAGATCTCATCTGATCTTTCTCTCCTTGCTCTCTCTTGGCTTGTCAATTTTGTGACATGCTCATCTGATCTTTCTCTATTTTCTTGCTTTCTACTGGCTTGTTGATTTCGTGACAGGAACAGAGGAGTTTACAACTTCAAGTGCCTATAAATGGTTGCAAGGAGTGGAGGATGATCATGGTGCTCAAATCTGAAAGAAAATTTGGAAACTTAAAGTACCAGAAGAGTCAGAGTATTTATGTGGCAAATAAACCATAAGAGACTGTTAACCCGCATACTCATGAGTAGATGGGATGGAGGTATCCAGCAGTGTGAAGTATGTCCCAGTGTATCGGAAGACATCATGCATGCACTAAGAGATTTCCAAGGAGACTAGTGCCTATAAGTGGACAAGGTACGTTCTTTGAACAGGAGTGCAAGCCATGGATCAAGCGAGGAGGACATATCTTGGCCAGAATACTTTGTGTTGGGCTGTTGGTATATTTGGAAATGGAGAAATGCACAGATCCATGATTCTGATTTCAGTGTACAGAGGAACACCGGTCAGATCATAATTAACTGTCTTAAAACTTACCGAATGAAGTGGAGTGTAACAATGGAAGAGAATATCAGGACTGGCAGTGAGAGAGTTAAGTTGGACACCTCACCAAAGTTGGTGGCGTGAACTGAATACAGATGGTATGAAAGCAATGGAAGGAAATGCTAGATGCGGAGGAATTATGAGGGGACGAAGGAGGAATGGTTAAGTGGATTCTCCAAAAGGCTTGAAGCGAATGGCAACTCCAACTGATGCATATGTACCGTGGAGGATGAGTCTGAGCCAATCACAGAGGATGATAACATGGACCAGTCCACCTAGTCAGATTTTACAGAATGATGCAGTAGGAGTACAAATACCTTGAGGTGCTTTTGTATGGTGATGACCTTGGTCACTTCCTATTTAACCCAAATTTTTTTTGAAGGAATAGGTATGTTTAACCAGTTTTTGGGAAAGAAATTGTACCGAAGCATTATATCGATATATTTGTTCACCTGGCATGTGTTTATTCATTTTCAAATATATTTTTTATTACTTAATTTTTTGGTGAATTTTTATTATAAGTTAGTTCAACTGTATATAGGTGAAACACGTAAGAGTAGTTATTTGTGAGCCCGGGTTGATGCAAATTAAAAAGTCGTGAATTCGGGAGAAAATTAATGGCAAGTAAAGTTAGTTGTAGGAAAAGAGTGGGAGTGAAATTAACACTAAGAGCTAGAGGGCCAAGTTGAACTGTTTCTACTGCCAACTTATGTCATGTGTAGTTGTTGTGATCATTCCCGTCAAGTTCTCAATAGGAATTAGATAAGAGATTCATTTTATTACTAAAATATTAATTTATTTTGTTTTATAAATTTATAACTTTTTTCTAAAATATCTCAATTGATTGTACCTGTTAAGAAGTTCTATATGAAGTTCCGAATTCCATTGCGTATGATTAACAAGGATGTTTTAGAAAAATCAACATCCATTTATTATAAATAAATAACTAATCAACTCTTTAATACTATATAACACTTAATTATAGTTAGGATAAGTGGGAGTATATATTGAGAAGCCTTTATAAGTGTAATAAATGTGTGTAGCAACAAAGGAGACTCTCAACTTTAGTAATTATTATGTGGGATATATTTTAATTAGCTGCGAAAGTTTTGTCATCAACCTTGCTTTAATGAGAACAGAAGTTTGTGTATTTTGTATGGCACTGCTCTCATAACTTACAATTACAATTTACAATATAAGAAATATGTTCTTTTTTTTTTTTGCCAACCACAGGAATCTATGTTCTTTCTTTCACAATAAAAAAATTTATATTTGTTTTATATGTTCTTTTCATTTTCTTCCCAAAAAAAAAACTAAAATATAACGTCCATCCTGAATCTTCATGTGTTGTAATAATATATAAGGTTGTACTATATACATATTAAATCCTCCCAAAGGGACCAAGTTATAAAATGATCCCATCTATTCCCAGAATCAGCTGTATTTGTGGCTGCCTATTAATCAAAGTGTAGGGACAGATTAAAAGAATGGTAGAGCATGAGGCAACAACAACAATAATAACATCAACAACAACACCTATATAACACCTTTTGCCATAGTTGAGCTAAAGCATCGGAAAAAAAAATTGATTTCTTATTTGCAAAGCTGGGAATATATCCTCTCAGCTTGTTTCCTGAAATTAAGTATTAGCAATCCAAATTATATACATCCATGGCTAGCTCTCCGGCTTTGTTCATCTTCTTGAGTGTGGTCATGGCATTTCTGGAAGGAAGCAATAACAAGGTGGAGGGTGCTAGGGCTTTCTTCGTGTTCGGCGATTCGCTCGTCGACAACGGCAATAACAATTACTTGGCCACCACGGCACGTGCCGACACTCCTCCCTACGGCATTGACTACCCAACACACAGACCCACCGGCCGGTTCTCTAACGGCTACAATATTCCTGACTTCATCAGTAACATAACCCATCACTGTCCTTTAATTTCTCTGTTTTTGTTTAGGTTTGTTCTTTCTTATCTCTAATTAACTTAATTGCTTTGCTAGGTCAAGAACTTGGATCAGAATCCACGCTGCCGTATTTAAGCCCTGAGCTCACCGGACGGAGAT
>JANTPZ010090615.1:0-22012 GCA_025593235.1 Vachellia pachyceras | reverse complement strand
ATCTCTCTATCTGGGATCTTCTGAAAGAATTAGATCATAATGACTTAATAACTGATGTTTTTTCACAGAAGAAATTACCGGATGTTATTCCCGTAGAACAACCACATGATCACAGAGCTGGTAGAATGAATGGGGCGTGCATGAATGTGATGATTTTTTGAGATAAGCGAATTCCTGCGGTCGAACAAATATAAAACATTGGGTTAAAAATTTTAGTCGCTTAAATTTATATAAATTTTTGTTTTAATTCTTCAAGTTTCAAAATTATGATTTTGGTCTCTATATTTTCAAAAGAATTGGGATGTTTAACTGCGTTAATTATCACCGTTAAGTATCGGGATCAAAACTAAAAATTGTTTAGAATTTATGGATTAAAAACAAAATCTTTTGGCCTATATTTTTGTTTTAGTCCTTATGTTTTTAACTGATTTTAGTTTTTATCTCTATAATCGATGACGTTAAATAAGGCCATTAAACATCTAAATTCTTATAAATTTATAAGGACCAAAGCCATATATTTAAAAGTCGAGGGACTAAAACCAAAATTGATACAGACTCACGGACAAAAAATAATACTAACCCTAAAACATTAAAGTATGTATAGATATATGCATCTACTCTTGACTTGTTTGGAAAAACACTAGTAACCAATTAGAAAATATTTTTACGTAAATTGAGATAAAACTCCTTTCACATATTTATCTAGGATTATGTAAAATTATATAGTGAGTGTTTGAATTAATTTATTTTAAGTGATTTTATTTAATCCGAGGTAAGTATATAAGATAAATTTTGTTTCAACATACGTAAAAATGCTTTTTAATTTATTCTTGGGCCAATTTGGAAACGTGGCTGATAAATATTTTTACGCACGTCAAGATAAATATGTGAAAGAGATTATCTCGTTTTACAAAAAAAAATACTGTTGAACAAACTGTTGAGGTCCAAGTAGGGCCATTAATGTTTATCAAATAGTCACTTAAAAGACTTAATCCACACAATCATCAATGTCATTATGAACATCTCAAAGAAGTTTCCAACTGTGTAAGGTCAAATTGTGCAACTCATTCAAATATAGAGTAAATTCTTGTAGAAATACCGAAGTAGACCAATATAAAATCTTATACATTTATTTATTTACTTGCACGTTTTGTAGGTAGTAAAACAATCTCATCCAAAAGCCTCGTAATAAAATTCATTTAAATCAAATAAGAATAAAAATTTAATAATCCGCCATCCTAACCCAGAGATAGCTTAATGCTATTCAAAAATAAATTATATTATCCATAATTGGAACCTCCTATGCAAGGAAGCAACGACCATCAAAATACCTATATCGGGGTGACATATGCCCAGATCATGGATTGACATAAGCAGATTAGCACCAATACTTCAACATCAAATATGAGCAAAATAATACGAAGAGTATGAACACCTAAACATATGGCAATATATTTATCTTCCACTTAAATGTCTCAAAAAGAGGAGGCCCTACAAGAACTGACACAATACTATGCCTCTGACTCTTTTCCTTCCCGTCTACTAGTACTGGGGCCTTCTCCTGAAAATGTTGCAACCACAGGATGAGACATAAAGTTCTAGTAGTCAACAGATAATTTATCAAATATTCAGGCAGAGTTATAAGAAGTGAAGTAAGGATAAGTTCATTTAAAAGTATGTTGATAACATTTATAAACCAAAAGAGTATTTGATGATTAAATCCATACCAAACATAATAATATACTCTAAATCGAGAAGTTGGTAGAATAACGAAGTTTCAATTAAATAAATTCGTAATCACATGTATATCAACATAATACCGCACAATTTATACACAATTCCCCCACCAAACTCCTCCTTATATTACCTGACGTGGACTCTAACCTATAATGATAGAAGACTTGGCAAGAGTCAACCGTCAATAAAAGGTTAATGAGCCCCCTTTCTAGCCACCCACAACTGGGTCCAACGCTGGAAAGTGTCATCCTCTTTATGGTCACCCACAACTAGGTCCACGACTTAAAAGGTCTAATATAATGTCAACCACTATGATCAGTAGTGGAGACTATTGTCATAGATTTTATGGTGTACCAAGTATATCTTCCTTCCAGACTTCATCACAACTCAAACCCCAACAATACAGCCACCATCCTTCCATAACACATATATTCTCATTTTCTATCACATTCTCAGTTACAATATATAAAGAGTCATTAATATAAAATTATGATGTCAAACTATTATTCGCTTCACCAATGATTCATAAACGTATAGAACATAGTTTTCAAGGGTAACTTCATATTAATTTCACAATTTAATCACCAAAAGCAAATTTTAAGTGAAGATAACACTTACGATTCAAAAGATGTTTACCAAAACATTTTACAATCCATGATAAGCTTATAAAATAAATTAAATGTGGTTACCTCACATTAAAGCAAATATGCAATACCACAATAATTCAAACCCAAAGCTCAAGTCACCAAGACACAATTAATCAAAATAAGCTCAAAAACTCAGCAATGGCGGACGAAGCGGCGGAGAAGACGATGAACAGTACGCACAGTGAAAAAGCCGTCTCTCTCTCCTGTGTAAGTGTTTAAAATAAAACTTTTGGTGAAAATTACAGAACTTGATCCAAAGGATTAAGATATTACGAAAATTACCCATTTTCTTTTTTTTTCATTTAACTATTTAAATATATATTATAATTTATTTTAATTTAAAGAATCATATTTAAGCAAAACCATATTACTTAGATACATAATAATAAATTTCATTGATAATAAAATAATATTTTCTAATGCTAATAATTAATTTTTTTAAAAAAAAAGGATATTACAGGTAGAATCTTGCAACGATAACTATTCAAGTATTTTGATTTTTTTTTAAAAAAATTATTCTCAGATGGGATAGTGATTGAGAGTTGACGTGGCACACTGTGATTGCTGGAAAGAAAGCTATACCGAAGTCGGGGGAGTAGAGGATAACACAGAGCACACAATAAAAAGCAAGAAGACTCGCAGCTTGCCACGTTGCCATCACTCTTGGGGGCCAAGCCATGAAGTTCACTCATAAAGCCATCTTCTCACTTTCTTCTGCTTTTGCCAATCTCGCTCACTGTCACGGTACCTGAAACTCTCATTAGGGTTTCAGATTCCCGTTTAGTATATGTTCTTTAACTCAAATAACTTTTTGACGTTTTCTAGATTCGGATCATCCATTTGAACAGTATCAATGTCTTATTCGGCTCATTTGATCTGATCCTGTTCGTTGCCCATCTGAAAGCTCTGATTCAAGCCGCAAATGCCTTGTTATTATACGGGTATATCTCATTGAGCTGCTTTTGGAAGCGGTTCACTTGTCTCTTCTGATCGGTTATTTGAATGTTTAGAGTGGCTTACACAGTGTAAGATTTGACGGATTTTGGTTCTTTTGCCCTTCATGTTTGCTCCTCTTGCCGTAATGGGTTTTCTTCTTTCCTTCTTTCCCCCCTTAGCGACTAAGGAGTTTAAGTGCACTTCATGAGAGTTGTATAGGTTGGATAATGAGTACTTTCACACAATTCACTCTTTTGTAGCTGTATAAGTGGTTTACACGTAACTGACGGGAGACTGATTTTATTACGTTGATTTTGTAGTATTTGCTGGGTGAATCAATCCATTGTTTTAACAAAAAAATTGAAAATTTATTCCCCTGTAGCGTTCTATTATTCGCTAGTATCTTTTGGTATGATATAGTAATTTTCTGTATGATGCTAGACAGATAAGTACACAAGATCTGGCGTTGAATTGCCAGTTTAGTCGTTTAGATGGTTTACAGCAGTTGTATAAGGTCTTTGGTTGTTCAAGTTGGATCCTTCACCAATAAAGTGCAATTCTGCAACATTGTGAGAAGTTTGCATAAAGTTCCCTCCATTACTTATTCGTGGAATCGTGGATTTAAGACAAGCATAGGGATGATGGTTAATACAGGTGCCATGTCAAACGCGGGACCCATTGTTGATATGTTGCCAGAGAAAGATGATGACGGTGGGTTTGCCAGTGGAGGGTGGAAAAGGTGATTAATTTTATTTGCAGTTTCCTTTGTGAGCATTTCAAAGGCAATTTTGCGTGATGTTTTGTTTTACCTTCTCTCAGTTGATTCTGTCTTTACTCACAATTTAAAGGAAAGAAAAGGACAGTACTCAGTTCATTATTCCATTGGAAGGTCATCGCCTGTCTTTATAGCAGAAGCCTGAATTTGATGGGATCTTGTGCATTACTTTATGAAGGGGATTAAATTTTTATCAATCCCCCTTTGTGGTTATTTCCTCAACTGAATTCATCTTCATTCGTCTAGACCAACAGCTCAATCAATATGAAGTCCTTACTAGGGCTTAGTCAGTGAATGGAGTTGATGGATATCTTTCATATGCCTGGGTGGCTGGTTATGGTCTTGTTCCCAATTCTTTACCTCTTACGTAAATCTTCACCATCAAACTCAGCACGTGTCTTTGGAGTCAGTCCATCTACAACTTTCATAGGCACGTAGTTTCCTTGTTCAAATACATCTCATAAATCAATGTCAGTAGTTAATATAAAGTTTTGAAATTTGAGTTTCCAAAATGAAAATTTTTGCTGTTGAATGCTGGAGGCCTGGTGATGGAAGCTCTGTCTGTTAACACATGTTCGCCAAATCCTGCTATGATTGCTCTTGAGACATTTATGTCCTTTACACAAGAAACATGCTCTGATACCAAATATTAGTGTATGATTTGACTAAGAGGGGGTGAATTGATCACTTTTTAAAATTAAAAACTTAATTGCAGAAATGAAACAAAATCACTAATGAAAAGCAAAGAGATGAAGAACACAACAAATTTATCCTGGTTCGGTCCTCTTGATCTACGTTCAGTCCTCAGAGCCCTTCTGAGATTTCTCAATCCACTACTAGCAACAACAAGAGGCTCTGTAAGCCTTTACAATGGGAACTCACTCCCCCTTTCACTTTTCACTAAAACAGAGTATCGCACACTCTGTTTTTCAACTCAAACTTAGCCCAACAAACTCAAGGCCCCAACCTTGAGTTTCTCACAAATTTACAATGAAGATTGGCTAGATAAACTCTCTCGAAATAGTGAATAGCAATTATTGAAGCACAGGAGGTAAAATGAATGATTCACAGAGAGCGTAATAAATATTGTAGAATGTTTTCAGTGTCCGTCTCCTCTGTGTCTTGAATGATTGATCTTTTATAGGTGAGGAGTATTAAATTAGCCGTTAGACCCATTTAATGTCTGTTACTCACAACACCAACCAATATACTTTGCCATTAATGAAGTAATTAATGCAGCTTGAATGAACAACAGTGAAGGTAGCAGATGAACGTTGTAAGCTTTATGTTTGAGATTGAGTCTGCTCTTTATTCCTTATTCCATAAGTCAAGCTTCCTACATTTATAAAAGCAGTTAGCATTCAAAATGTCGTTACACAAATAAGGAAAGTTCCTGTAGAGCGTAGATGAAGTGTGTCAGAAGCAAAGTTGTCAGATAAAGTATTGCTCGAGCATAATGACTCAATGCTCGAGTGTTGCAACGTTAATTTCAAAGAAAAATTCAATGCTTTAACTCAATGCTTGGAGCATAACATGAGAGTATTTGAAAAATGATCTGGATACTCGAGTATTAAAACATAGTGCTTCCAGAAAAGTTTTTAACAGTAGCCCATGTCAATGCTGGAGCATTGGATCTCAGTGCTTGAGCACTGACAATGTTTTTTAAGAATGCTCGAGCATTCTATTCAAGTATTTGAAAAAGTATGTTTAAAGTTCTCAATACTCGAGCACTAATTCCTGGTGCTTGAGCACTGAGTGTGCTTGCAAAGCCTGCTGGAGCATTTTCAAAAAGCATGAGTGAGCAGTGAAACTTTGGGCTCGATGCTTGAGTATTGGATTCCAGTGCTCGAGCATTGACAATGCTTCCAATCAATGCTGGCAGCATTTACTCACAGCATAATGTAAAAATCTTCATTTTATATTGTCATTAGATCAATCTTACGCAATTGCATTTTTAATTGGCAGTGAAGATGGGAGACTAAGCTATGGGTATTCAAGTTTTAGAGGAAAAAGGGTTACCATGGAGGATTTTAATGATATTAAGATATCAAATATTGATGGCCGATCGGTATGCTTGTTTGGAATATTTGATGGTAAGATTTTCCATTGTCTTGCTTTGCTTGGGAGAAATATGCCTATATCTTCGTGCTTTGCAAAATCACATTTTCCTCCGTAGTTCCATGCGCAATACAAGTTGTTTCTTGGTAGTTACTTTATAGGTTTTATATTATTTTGCATTTGGCCGAATTGCCAATTTTGTGAGTATCCCTGTTGTCTAGTCTCACATGTAATTGCTGAAACCTTGTCGTGTTACACCCATTGACATGATCGCTGACTCGTAATAACCTTGCAAATTCATGACACAGCACAGGGTAATTTATTCAGCTGAGAATGTAATAACCTTACAAATTCTTTAGTTTTTAGTGCAGGGTAATTGACATGATCACTGACTCATAATAACCTTACAAATTTGGATATTGTAATTTTTTTACGAATATTTTTGGCTTCATGCTACTAATTCTTCAGCCTTTAGGTAAGTATAATGATATCTCCTCAAGAAATGAAGTTGCAAATCCGTAGTGCAGAAGGTCTGAAAGTCAAAGACTAAAGGTTATTGTTATTGGTCTAATCTTCTCTAGAACAAAAGTAGGAGTAAAGTCAAGATAAAAAATAAAGATAGGGGCCTGTTGTTAATTGCCATTTGGGTGCATGTTCATTTGATTAAAAAATCAATGCTTGTAAACAATCATCTGTCCTGTTGTCACTGTGATATGACTTTTACTGTTGGCTTAGTTTCTTTTAACATTTCTATTTCAAATTTTCATTCAGGTCATGGTGGTTCCCGTGCTGCTGAGTATTTGAAGGAGCATCTCTTCAATAACCTCATGAAGCATCCAAAATTTTTTACTGATACCAAATTGGCTATAAGTGTGTTGTCATTCTCTTTTTTGTTATTGTCATACACTAGTTCTAGTATCGGAAAAATATCACGCATCATTTTGGGGATCCAACATTGGTTAAATCTTTTCAAAGGACCGAATATTTTTACATGGTTTAGGCTCCTGCATGTGAATTGCTTTCCAACATCTGTTTGTGTGATCGTAGTAACCTAACTAAGCTTGCAGGTGAAACTTATCAACAGACTGATGCCGATTTTCTGGATTCTGAAAGGGATACTTTCCGGGATGATGGTTCTACAGCTTCAACTGCAATTTTGGTTGATAACCATCTCTATGTTGCCAATGTTGGAGATTCTAGGACTATAATATCAAAAGCTGGTAAAGGTATTGTTGAGATGCCTTGTAATATTTTGATATCTGCAGATTATAGTAGTTCTGGAATTTATATAAATTTGATTAAGCATGACTTCTCATATGTTACGGATGTGATTACTGGAAAAGATAATTAGTAATGTAGGAATTACATGGAAATCAAAGTAGAAAATGGTTTCCATGCCTATTAATCCTCTATCACTTTTTTACTTTCCTATTCACTTCGTGTGAATGCATGTTGAATATTGGAGTATGATAGGGACCTCTTTATCCTGTTCTCCTATTTTTGACAGCCATAGCTCTCTCCGAGGATCATAAGCCAAATAGAACTGATGAGCGGAAGAGAATTGAGAATGCTGGGGGTGTTATAATGTGGGCAGGTAATGTATGTCATCTGAAACAAAGAAATTATTTTTGAAGTTCGTTACAATGCAATACTTTCTTCTACCACATCTGCACATGGAAGCACAACTTGCAATTGCTGTGGGTAGTTAATTTTATGGATGTTTTCATTAGGTTATATTGATCAAAGTTGAGAATTCAAATATGGACGCACTAACTATTTTTGTCTTGGAATGTTAGAATGGAGTGTTTGTTGATATAATAATATGCATGGAGTGTGATGTTTTGGCTGATTGATATGCCAAATAGTGGGTTCACTATAGTTTATTGATCCTACAGTATGTGGATACAGGGAAACATATAAAAGATCATTAACGTAGCTCTCTTTTATTAATTACCAATAAATTGTAAGAAAACTGAATCTTTTTGCTATTTTAGAATTCTTGGTAGTTCTATCATTTGCCTGCCTGTATTTAAATTCAAATCTTGTGCATTTCACCAGGGTAATACCACTTTTCCGTAGTTATAAAATTATTTTCATGCCTTCAAGAAGATACATCTTGATCACATGTTTAATTGTTGAAGTGGCCCTTGGACGGTAATGAGGGGATTCAAAATAGGCGGGGCTCCAGGAATAATATAATTTTTCCTACGCATCAGATTTTCCATGTCTTATGATATAGAATTGTAGGTAAATTAGAGATATGGCATTGAATTAATATATACGTCCTTTCTCCTTTGGACCTGACCAGTTATCCAAGAGATGGAATTGGCAACCTGCTGGGTGTTCTGATAAAATCTGGCATGTTGTGGATGGTCATATATTGGAGTAGTTATTTCTTGGAAGCAGATACTTACTTTTCTTTACATGCTGATAGGTACTTGGAGGGTAGGAGGAGTGCTAGCAATGTCACGAGCTTTTGGTAACCGTATGCTGAAGCAGTTTGTTGTGGCAGAACCTGAGATCCAGGTTAACCTTGATTGTTACTTTATTGATTTCTCTAACCCTATGCTTAGATGGAGAGAAAATGAGGGAGGAAAGAAAACTTGGAGAGAAAATGAGGAGAGAAATGAGTTTTCCCCTGCTTGGATAAAAGAAAAAAGGTGGGAGGATGGAAAAGTTAGAGGGAAAATGGGGTGTGGGTCCCACCACATTTTCTCTCCACACATGGAGAGAAAATGGAGAGAAAACACTTTTTCCTTGTCTACCCACTGCTCTTTTATTACTTTTTCATTTTAACTAACTAAGTTTAACATATAACTTTTTTAAAATTCTGATTATGACTTTCTTTTTTTAAAAAGAATAAGATTTAAGATATATTCTAATATCTAATTTATTTTTTAATTGCTTACTAAAATCTCACAACCTTAATATACGATATATTCTTGTCTAAGTTATTTTATTTTAAAATATAATAACCTGAAAAAATATCTTTAATAAATAATTTGATTTTAAATTATTTAATGATATTAATGTTAATATAAATTTTCATTATCATATTTAATTTGATATTATACTTTATATACTTTAAGGATACTTTACTTGTTACTATTTATTAAAAGATTTTTATTTAAGGATATTTTAGTCATTCAACCATTTGCCCATTTTCTTCTCTCTGATTTCTCCCACCCATCCAAGCATAATGGGTGATAATATTTTCTCTTCACTTTTCTCTTCTCTCCATTTTCTCTCTTCCCATTTTCTTTCCTCCCTACTTTTCATCTCATTCAGCCTAAATGATCCACAAAAGTGGTTCTTTTCCTTTTGTTGACGCTTATATCGGGTGCCTGTTCACTGGGAAAGTCTGATAGAAACTACAAACTTTCTCGTTCAGTTTGGGTATTGAGTTTAATATAATAATTTCATTCAGAGATGAGGAATTTGTTTGTTCCTTGGATAGGCTTGGGTCTTGTGAGAGATGCTTTGCTTTGAAAAAATAATTGGATTTGTATGTCGTAACTTGCTGCTGTGTTTTTGCATTTGAAAGCTTGCATGTCCGGGGATTAGTCAGATTCCCTGAGTAAGCTGACATTTTATCTATTTCTATCACTTTCCAGGAACAGGTAATAGATGAAGAGCTGGAGTTGCTGGTACTTGCAAGTGATGGACTATGGGATGTAGTACCAAATGATGTGAGCGCCCCTTTCCCTCTGTCGTTTTGGTCGTCTTCGTATTCCCACGTGTTTATCTTTACTGATATACCTTTTTTGTACAGGACGCTGCTTCTCTTGGCCGTGCTGAAGATGAACCTGAAGCAGCTGCTCGGAGGCTAACTGAAGCTGCTTTTAGCCGGGGTAGTGCAGATAACATTACTTGCATTGTGGTGCACTTCCATCATGATAAAGCAAATCCAGCTAATTCTGATGAAGCAGGTCCAGGATCCAGCTAGCAACCTGTATGTCTTAAAGTCAAATGAACAGGCTTGGCTCTCTGCACATGCACTAGCAACTGACTGGGCATGCCAACCTGCGATTTGTTTATTCGTTACTTTTGTAATCATCTAATCATGGTCTCTTTTGTGAACTGATACTCCTGCATTTGTTCATATGTTTTGATGTCAACGGTTTGCAAAGGCACCATTTGCATTTGGTATTTTTCTTCTGATTCAATAAATGCACTGCGCATTATTTCGGTGAGTGGAATTTTCTCGTTTCTCCTTTTGTTGGTTTCAGACTATGTGCATGTTTGGCAATGCATTTTTGGGATCCAAAATTCTGTTAGCTTACAGACTCTAGTGTTTGGTAATTCATTTTTTTAAAATACATTCTAAACAAAATACTTCTTTTGGGTAGAATGAATGCACTCTAAAATCAATGTTTATCCAAATATAAACGTTCGTTCTTCCAATAGTTTTTCAAACGCATTATGTTGGATTTATACACTTTAACGCAGATGCGAATAAGACACATTCCATTCAGGTCCCAAAAATAAATGAAAAATAGGACAAGACACATTTTTGCGGACTTCACCTCAGAGGGTGACGAGCATGACCGACTAGAGATTCATTCATTCGCTTATCTTAGTTTTCACCTTTAAGTTAACATGGTTAGGCAACAGTTGAGGGCGTGAGGCTACAATAATTTTTATGCCAAGCTCAGTCATCTCATGAAATTTGTTGGCTACTGGTTTTGTGTAAAAGCAACCGATTTTTCCCAATAAGTCGTTCGTTTTCTATCTAATAATTTCAAACTGTTGGTAATGGCATGCAAATCATATAATGATCACATAGCAGTGCATCATTGCCGTAGGGAGTGATTTCACATTCTAGTCTGTATTGTGCGTCAAAGTCCCTGGATTTGATGGTTCATAACGTAACTTCGACGCATAACGTTTCCATGCATAAAACCAATCCAAGTAACTAAATGGAATAAATCTGGGCCGTAGCATTTCATTTCAATCAAATATTGGCCTCTTATTTACATTTCACTTGAAGTGGGAAAATCATCCTTCAAGAAAAGGTCAAATACACAGCCAAATAAAATGGATGGAGAATCGCTACAACTTGTCAACAATGGAAGTAAATGGGACAAACCTATCAAAATTAGTTAGAAGTTAGAAAGAATTAGACATGTGATAAGCTATGAGCTAATCAAGATTAATGTTGGGCTCTTGATGTTTTTTAGCACAGTAGAATGTAGATGGTTCGAAATCCTTGGTCATACTCACATATATTCGCACCCTTTTTATTATTTGAGATCCCACTAAAGTGGTTATCAGGCTTTTTATTCTTTCAGGTAGAATGAAGCAACGGAGTATTCTAAGATTAGTAATTGCATTAACCTTTAAGAAAATATTAATGCCATGATAAGAGATTCAAGCTTTTACCTCAAATATAGGGATCAGAATGGTCACACATCTATCTCATTAGTCGACCGAAAAGTGCAAAAAATACATAACTCTAACATCTATGGCTAAATTTGATGTAATGTAATAAGACAATAATATGATATTTAGTTTGAAATTTTCACTTGAATTTTACTATACCGTTTTTTTCCCCAACAAAACGTTTTTAAAGTGTGTGCATGCACGTACAAACTTTAGAATTTGAATTAAATAACTTGTATGAAGTAGTGCATTTTGTACTCTCAAACTTACACAGATATTTGTAATTTTATTGAAAAATATCAGTAAGCTATTAAAATTTTGTAATTTTAATAATGTACAAGGCAATATTTGACCAGTTGCAGCAAATCCAGACTCAAGGGTTAAAAGTTAACCCTGGTTAAGGTTTTGGGTTACACCTCCTTGTAAAAAAGGGAGCATTTGGGTTAACAACAAATGAGGGGAAAAGGATTATAAATATAACCAGCTCCATACTTACTTTCCCTTGTATTTTTCTATTTTCTTTTCTTTTCACAAAGTATTTTGTGGCAAACAGATTCTTCTTAGTTTCTCGAGCCTTTTTACAGATTGGTCATTGTACATGGTGATAGTCGTCTCAGATTCAAAGTTGCTAGCGTCACATCATCTCTCCTACTAGGTAATTTTACTTATTCATCAGCTCAATCATTGTTGCTCCTCGCAAGATTGTCTTCGCAATTAAATCGTTCGTTAGATCTGGGATACATCAAACTCTAGGTTTTCAGTTCAAGGCACTGAATTGCAGAATTCAAATTTGTTTCGACCGTTTATTTGAAATGCATATCGCTGTAGATCCTGGGCGAGCATTTTCTGACTTCGAGTTCGAATTTAGTGTCTGAAAAGAGGTAATTTCTGAGCAATACTGTTGAGTTTGCTTACCATAATCTTAGCTTATAAATTTCGCATAATTTCTGTGTGTATATGGCCATTAATTATCGTTTTAGGCTGGCTGTAATCGTGATTTTGGATGATTTCCCACTATGAATTATACGATTTTGATATAACTTTTTTTTTTAAGAATCAAATTTCGTACTCTTAATTTGTGACGATTTATGATTTTGGTAGCTTCCGAGGTGATGAAACAGAGTGTTGTATAGGGTCCACCGGTCCAGAGAAAATTCCTCGCAATATGAATTGAGTTTCCAAACGACTATTGAATGAATGCCTTGCGCAATCTGCCTTCTTATATTATTGTACTAAAAAGGAGCTATCCAGACATGGGAATTTTCTAATAAACGAAAGCAAATTTACTAATATATTGTTTTCCCCATTCTTAGAGAAATCAAATGAGTTCCTGCCAATACCAAGAAAAAAGTGCCTTTTTGGTTTTGACATTTCTTGTTCTCACCTTTTCCCCAGAAATCAGTGCAATGATATATGATCTATTGTGTTAAGTTGATGTTGTTAAAAAAATCGTTTTTATGGTCATATCTGAGAGTGAGATCCAACAGATCTTATATTGAATATCTTTTTTATTTTTTTCCTCCATTTTCTGCGAGTGGGATGAGAGGGGAGAAAATGCTGAATGCTTTTCTTTACTAGACATTACTTCCAAGATGCTTAAGCTTAGTTCATTTGAATAAGCAATGCCAAGTCTTTGAGGGCATTGTTCTATATTTGTTTCCAAAATGTTTAAATTTGCATCAGAAATTAATGTTCTAGGAGGAAAGAATTGGAACTACCGGTTTCTTCCGGATGGAGAGGTGCTCAAGGTTTCTTTGTCATCATCTGTTCCTGCTTCTTTGCTGTTTTTCAATGGGCTTCATATATTCAATTCCTCCTTACTCTGCTGCTTTTTCTGATATGGTTTAAAGGGAGTGTAATTACGATGTTAATGGGGTCTGGTTTTGTCAATGTTCAGTATGCTTGACCCTTGGGGACAAGGGTCTTTCAGGGGAGGGGTATTATTATGTAATTATAATAAATAAGAAAAGATTTAAATAGGATTTAAATGATATTTGTAGGATTTACATATGTTGTAATTTAATTATATTACTACGATTTGGATAGATTAGGATATGTATTAAGATTTATATCCACATAAGGTATAGAAAGGGTATGACAGGACTTAACCATAGGTAAGGATTAGGGAAACTCTAAAACTATGTTCAGGCTAGATAGAGTAGGATCATAAGATGTACAATCGTAGCATCAAGATTGACATCTTGACAACGTGTAATTCTAACATCTCTCTATAGCTAGAGACTATTTACACTTCTACTTGTTGTGTACAATAACCAGATGAATAAAAAGAAAAACACATTTAGACATTAGAAACCTGAGTGCCACAAAAAAAAAAAGTAACGTGGATGCACAACCATAATTCAAAAATCTTTGTAATTAGCACTTCCTATAATGACATCCTTGATAGACAAATAGCTCCCAGAGTTCTCTCATAAGTGACTTTTTTTTTTACATTCTTTAATGTTTACTTGTGGATCTTCACTGTGAGACACCATTATCTTATCATTTTCTTTTATTATAGGACAACTGCTTGCCAACTCACTTGATTCCATTTTTTTTGGTATATTTCTATGTTATAATTTAGGGTAAAGAGGCATAAATAACCCATAAGTTTTTGTAAATGAGTACTGGTCACATGAAAGTTATCGAGGGACCATTTTGGACCTAGAAGTTTTAAAATGGAGCATTTCCACTGCTACCATTAAAACTGTTAACGTTGACCGTTAAAGTTGACTAATTTTTTAATTGAGGGTGTGACAGTCAAAGTTAACATTTTTAATGGCATGTTCCATATTAAAACTTTCAAGTCCAAAA
Organism: Vachellia pachyceras; assembly: GCA_025593235.1. Lineage (NCBI taxonomy): Eukaryota > Viridiplantae > Streptophyta > Magnoliopsida > Fabales > Fabaceae > Vachellia > Vachellia pachyceras. Next base: position 7,663 of record JANTPZ010090615.1, on the reverse strand, counting down.
TGACCCCTTGATAATTTCCGTGTGACCAGTACCCATTTGCAAAAACTTCCGTATTATTTTTGCCCCTTAACCCTATAATTTATGACCAGGATATCAATAGTTTCCCTGTCTGTAAATGTGATCTAACAACACTAGCTGTAGGCAGAGTTCTAGGTCCTGTCACTTGATTGAAAGTTCAGTGAAATAATTCATGGCAGGACTCTCCCTGTCTAAAATGATATTCAAAGGATGACAAACGCTGCCAGAATATGACTGAGCAGCTAGAAATACTGCAAATAAGCATAAAACACAGACAAAGGCCAACACATACCATTTTTGAGGCTAGAGTCTCTCCCAAATAACACTCACTAATTGCCTACCCTCTCTGAACGCTCAATCCCCAAATATTGAAAACTAATAGCTCTTCTCTCCCACTCCCACACATGCTCATCACACCTTAGGCCAATTGTTAGCTACCATCTCGGCCCTTTAGCTATGGGTCCAATGGACTCAAGGTCATTCTGTGAATTACAGTCTCCATATGTGTACTTGCCCTTTTCTGGATGAATTTTAACAAGTTCAAGGTAACATATGTTGGTACTTGGATGTTCGCTTAAGATATGGACATTTTATCTTCTACTAGTATTAACTTCTTAGTAGATGCCTTTAACATGTCTATTTACTTTTTAATGTTAATTTCAGTGAGTGACACTTTTCTTTTTATTTCACCTTTTGATCAGGGACAAGATTGTAAGGTTTCAATCGATCAAAGGTGGCATGGTCTGGTATCCACTGCTTAGTCACATTCCTGCCTTCTTTTAGCTAGGTGGGGAAGAAATACATTAAGTGTTGAGGAGGGAGCATGATGGATTGCAACAAAGATGAGGCTGTTAGGGCCAAGGAAATAGCGGAGAAGAAATTTTCTGACAGGGAATATGCTGGTGCTAAGAAGTTTGCTCTCAAGGCTCTAAATTTGTATCCTGCACTGGATGGTCTTTCACAGTTTTTGACCAACCTTGATGTTTATATCTCTTCTGAGAATAAAGTTAGTGGAGAAATGGATTGGTATGGTATACTTGGAGTGAACCCCTTTGATGATGAAGAAACAGTTAGAAAACAGTACAGGAAGCTGGCTCTCACTCTTCACCCAGATAAAAACAAGTCTTTAGGTGCAGAGGGTGCATTTAAGCTGGTTTCAGAGGCATGGAGTTTGTTGTCAGATAAAACCAAGAGACTAGAATATAACCTGAAGAGGAGTTTGAAAGGTTTTCAACATAAAACTCCTAACCATGCTGGATCTCAATCAGAAGTACCTGGTTCAAATGGTTTTTATAATTTTAACAAGAGTGTAACTTCAAATGTGAGGGCTAGAAATAGTAATGCCCAGGCACGCCATGCCTCGGCTCCTCGTCCACAGAAAAAGGCTGACACCTTTTGGACTATTTGTAATCGATGCAGGACTCATTTTGAATACCTCAGGGTTTATTTGAATCATAGACTTCTATGTCCCAATTGTAATGAGGCTTTCTTGGCTATAGAGAAGGAGCCACCTCCCAACTATTTCAAGTCAACAAATTGGTCTTCTCGCCAGCAGCATCAGAGTTCTCAACATCATGCTTCAAGTAATAATCAAGCTAATGCTGGAAAAAATTGTACGGTTTCCCAAAATTTGGAAGCCAGTGGCACTTCAGGCATGTCTTCATTTAGTAAAACAAGTTTTCAGTGGGGCCCTGACTCTAGCATGGCTGCATATGCTGGTATTGATGGATCATCATCTGTTGCTGCTCAAGCTGCAACTGTTGTGCAGCAGGCTAGTGAGAAAGTCAGGAGGGAACGTGAGGGAGCACCGTCAATCGCTGAATGGGAGAGGAGTCAAATGTCTAAGAGGACTGACAGTTCTTTTCATAAAGTGGAGAAACCTTGGAAAAAGAGGAGGACAGATGATACTGGTACCAATGGTATTAAAGGGTACATGGCAAACCATATGACCATGGGACAAGGAGCAGCTGGCACGGGATATTCTTCTGATTCAAGAAAAGCTAACTGGGAAACTGACAGAAGCTATGGTTTTTCAGGCATGAAGCCTAGCAGTACAAGAGAGTTGTCATTGTTTGAAATCCGAAATATGTTGGCGGACAAAGCACAAAGTGAAATTCGCAAGAAACTTGAAGAATGGAAATTAGCTCAATCTAAGATCACAAGCAAGTCCAAAGAGAATAAGAGACAAAAAAGCACTATGACCGGTAAAACATCTTATCCAAAGAAGCATAAAGAGTCCGATCTTGATAATAGCTGTCATGTAGAAGGTGATTCTTTCCATGTCACATCTGATAACACGGTGAAGGAGGATCGATCCTACATCATAATGAATGTTCCAGATCCTGATTTCCACAATTTTGACTTGGATAGAGCTGAAAACGCCTTTGGTGAGGACCAGGTCTGGGCTGCTTATGATGACGATGATGGAATGCCTCGTTATTATGCTCGAATTCACAAAGTGATATCCATGGAGCCATTTAGAATGCGAATCAGCTGGCTTAACTCTAGAAGCAACAGTGAATTGGGTCCCATAGATTGGATAGGTGCTGGTTTTACTAAAACTTGTGGAGACTTTAGGACCGGCAAGCATGAAATAACTGAGTCATTAAATTCATTCTCACACAAGGTTAAGTGGACAAAAGGCACCAGAGGAGTCATTCGCATCTTTCCCCTGAAAGGGGAAGTCTGGGCTCTTTACAAGGACTGGTCTCCCAATTGGAACGAACAGACTCCAGATGCAGTGATACACAAATATGATATGGCGGAGGTGCTTGAAGATTTTGACGAGGAGCTTGGGGTCTTGGTCGCCCCATTGATCAAGCTTCCAGATTTCAGGACTGTGTTTAGAAGGCATGCTGACCCTGATCGGGTGACAAGGATTCCTAAAGGGGAGTTGTTTCGCTTTTCTCACCAGGTTCCTAATTACATGCTTACAGGCGAAGAAGCTGATAATGCTCCAAAGGGTTGTCGAGAGTTGGATCCAGCAGCTACACCTTTAGACCTTCTTCAAGCCACTACGGAATCTAATGAGGGATCGGGTGCTAAAAGGCCTGACGAAGACGCTTTGCCCAATTCAACTGAAATGGAGAAAGCTTCAGAAACACGAGGAGCGGGACAATTGAACGAGATTTTTACATAGCAAAGGTTGATAGATGACTCTACACAAAATAGAAAAGTAAGTTGGAGATGACGGATGATGGAAATAGGCTTAAAAAATTAAATTGAACATTGATGAATGAATTTACACTTAGTTGACTCTTGATTTTGTAAGCTTGACCTGGATAATCCATAGTGCTTTTTTTGTTCATTATTGGATCAAAGGGATCCACAGCTTCTTACGTTTTTCTGTACCACTTTGAGAATGTTATCTGTAGACTCACGTATGTCGATAGTCATAGGTCAATTGTGTTCATCCCGCAGGCAAGAAGAATTAAATTATAGTGTCACTTAGTGACAACCCGGTGCGCTTCTTTCCTAGCTTTATTATAGACAGGCATTGTCTGTAAGATCTATTGATTTTTTAGTATTTTAACAGATTCATTTCCCAAATCGCAGCTTCATTCCTGTATGCGAAAATGCAACGCGTTGTGGAAAGTTGCACAGAATTATTGGTTTGGTTCCAAGTTCCCGTTTTCTGTTTAATGTCACATTTCTAATATGGTGTTGCGTGGGTCATTTATGGAATGTTAATTCTGTGGCTATTTCATCATATTCAAATATCATGATTTTACATGTGTTGATTTTTCACCAACAGGCATTGGTGTTATTAAAAGGAATTTTCGTCATTTAAACATGAAGTCTCTTAAATTCAAGTTGGTGTGAAAGAAAAAAAACTTAACTATTTATAATTTTCAATGGGGTCTAATAACACGTAAATCGGAACCAATTAAATGGGTTATGGATACATAAAAACAATCATTTCTTGCTTTGGTGCTCCATGACATGCCAACACTAGTTATAAAACATTCACAATCTTTGTTTTAAATGAAGCATCAATAATATTGAATTTCCCTAAATGATAGCTCTCCATCCGACTACCTATGTCCGCGTATTGAATAGAACCTACTTGTTGGGCATTTTCACGAAGTCATGCCATGAAAAACTAGTTGACACAGTAAATATTTGAAAATTAACATTTAAAATTTTTTTTATTAAAGTATATGTAATATCTTATTAAAAACAATTATGTTCGAAATGCTCCTCTTATTGAAGGCAATCATGTTCGAAATACTGTCAAATACTAAATGCGGATATTTTTTTCAACAGGGATTCAAACTTTAATTTATCATATTGTCAGATAATATCCCCTTATGTTACATCCATCGCCCGTTGGTAACATTTAATAAATTAAATCCATGTGAAAGTATAACTAAGAATATGGATGCTCCAACTGCCTGCTCCAAGGATGAAGCAAGGAAACAAAAAAACAATTCTTTGCTCAAGAATTAAAACAATGCATTTTTTATTCAATCCAAGAGTTCATATGTCAATTTTACTACTAGAAAAATGCTTTTTAGCGACGAAAAATCCATCCTTAAATGGTTATTTTTTATCGTTAAAATGAGGTTCCTAATATTTTCTGGTAGTGTTTAGATGTTGCATCTTTGTAACATAACTTCCATAACATATGCCATGCATAAAACTTGGTATTATAATAAAATCCAAAATTAACCACACCGTACCCTTCCCCGACTTTGAACAATTTATGAAAACATTGATGTTTTAGATTTTTTTTGAACTTAGTCCACGCTCGTATCGATTCAGATCACATATATTGTAGTAGTATTTTACTGTGTCTGTTGTTGGAGGACACTTTTCGCAAAAGGCATCTGCTGAATGAGAACGAGAATCCCAAGCAACAGTTCAAATTCTGATTTTATTAAATTGAAAAGCCATATGAACTCTTTGACCATGAAGGCTGAGGAAGGTTCATAGAAGATCCCCCAAGTGGGTCAAATTCAAAGAATTTACTTGGAGAGAAATTAAGGCAGTCAAGGTTGCATTGCACCCCCTTTGGAAGACACGACCAATCGATTCTATTTGATTGATAGACTTCTGAACACTCTTTTTTCTGCTTCCTTTACAAGTGACCTAGCCCTGTAGGGGTGTTTGTGTAATTAAAATACGGAATTCAATGAAACTTTTGACTTGGTTAATCTTATCTGTATATTTCCCAGACCTCCCTCCCTCCCTCCTGCACCTCACATAAGGGCTTTGAAAGGACAGTAAGAGCATAGAATAGGCATAGATGATATAAGAATGTTAAAATAGATGTATGATCATATTAACATGTGTAAAAAAAATTGTTAAAAATCCTCTTAGGTGGTCTGGGCACCTAAATAGAAGTGCATTGAACATACTGAGGAAAGTGAATCAAACGATAAGGATCGAATTCTTCTAAAAAGAGTTGAGAAAAATCAAATAGAACAATCAACAAAATTATTCAACGTAACTCATGAGCAACAATTTATTCAGAAACCTAGTTGTTGTAAAGTATAAAAACGTCATACGATTCATGTAACTTACCCTACTTAATACAATAAGATTTGTTGTTCTTCCTCCTCAGGCTCAGATTAGTATTGTAAAGCAGCTAGCTCGCATGTGGTACTTGGTATGTGCATGGTCAACACACAGAATATGGCATTGAAATCTTCCATTGAAACTTTCAGCAAGCAGCATATATTTGTTTTTTTTAATCTATGGAAAAGCATCACATGCAATTCCAGATTATTTAATCTTTCAATCGTAGAAGTTTGAATCTTAAAAGTAACGTAATAGTATTGACTATTAGGTCTACTCGAACAATTGAGTGCTTTATTTATTTTCTATTTATTTTTTATTGAATTATTCCATCTTAGACCTTTTTAATTGGTCCATGTTCCACCGACTTGTAGATTGTAATTCGATGTTTTCATCTGCATTAATAATGAACTTATACCTGACAGAATATTATTTTCAATCGAAGAAACTATCGCTACCTTTAACTTGCACGGAACGTCTATTTAAAGTTTAGGTAGCAAGGAAATAAGTTCACTGTAAGCCTTTTAAAAACAAAATAGAAAACCTGTGATAATAAGTTTCGTGTTACATAAAATTTGAAAACAAATTGGCTGCATTGTTTACCAGTCATAAGTTATGAATAGAATAGCTTGTCAAAAGTTTTTATACTATATAAAAAGTGATCAGAGATAATTAATGTTGCTGTTACGTTCATCTCAAACATGCGCTAGTTTGTAACAACGTTTGCAGAAGCGAAACACATATTCAACAATGTTTTTCTGTAAAACAAGATAATCTCCTCTAAATATTTACCTGGACTTGCGTAAAAGTAATTTTATACCGTATTCCCAAACGGCCATCATAGGTTACTATGGCTCATACAAATTTACCTTTTGGTATTGCACCTTTTTTAGCGCTTAGTTCAGTAAACATTACATTATAGTTTTACTTATAATTAAAAAAAAATAAAACATTTCGGTAGGGATTGTATAGTTGTAATGCCATTGGACTTTGGGCTTTTTTAAGTTTGATATTCTTCAGATAAAATGGAATATACCTTTCTACCGAAAGAATGACAGAAGCAACAGTAAATTAAAATCAAATTTTTTTATTTTTGGACGTATGCGTTTAATTTGATGCTGTTTTATATGTTGGACGTGCGTTTAATTCATATAAAGTATTTTATATAATTTATATCCAGGACTACGAAATTATTTTATGAAGTGTATGTGACGTGTGAGGACGTATGTTAATTAATTAATTACAGCGCATAATTAAGTAAACGAAAATAGTTGATATAACATGCATCTTCTAGAATGACCTGTATCTAACATCAAGAAATCCTTAATACTAAGGATTAGTGGAAATATTTTATAATCAAATCAACATCATTCTACGTGGTTAATTTTATTTTTGACAGCTAACCTTTTTTGTCATTATTTGTCAATAACGGTATACATTAAAAAAAGGGTTAAGGGAAAATTTGCCCTAAAAGTATCAGCGAATTGCATCAGGTGTTCGAAAGTTTTTGAGAAGCAATGTCGCCCTGGGTGAATGATAACCTAACTTCCTTCTGCCACATAAGATGCAATGCCACCTGGGTGTACATGTAGGATTGTTTCCACTTTTGTTTCACTCCAAAAAAACTACTCTCCACCGTTCACTATCAGTTAGGTTAGAGGCATTAAAGAGGGAGAAATTAGATTGTGACATCTACCCACCAAATCCCACTGTAACACATTAGGATCAGTGGCTTGAAAAGGGTTTCGGATGAGAGACTTGATAGCATCTTCATCGCCTTCAAGCAGGAGGAGGAGGGTTGCACTCTTGAGATGCAATGACCGAGAGTTTCAGTATCAAGACCCGACGAGGCTATGTAACTGTGGGGACATTGCTCCTCTCTGCACTTCATAGACCGACATTAACCAGGAAGGATGTTTTATGGTTGCAGGAATTATCAAGAGGTGGGTGCATTTTTTTGTGTGAATCAATGGAACTTTTTTCATATATGTTTCTAGGTATACTATGCATTTGGCCTGGTGAAAAAATGTTCAGAGCTGAGGTTGTGGTCTTTTTTTTCAATGGCATGATGATGAAATGGGTTTGAGAGCAATAGAGGTGATTAACAAGTAATTTGGGACCATGT
>JANTPZ010090614.1:0-22884 GCA_025593235.1 Vachellia pachyceras | reverse complement strand
CTTTAAGATTCATAGGATTTAGATTAAGAATATACCAATGCCACCGTTAAGTTGCCACTTAGCACAGAGAAAAGGACAAAAGGGATAAATGCTATATTAATAAATGAACAAATAATTCAGGTATCATAAAAAAATAATCGTTTTATCCTTATAATTTTAACTTTATTTGCAATCACCTTTTAAATTTTTGAATGATCCTTGAGTTAAAATTATGAAGATTGAACTTTACCAAATCATCGAATTAAAACTACGTGTTGAAAAGACTAATTTTTTTGTTTAGAAAAATTTGAGTATAGTGGTTATTTTTGGGCCAAACAGGTTTAACCCATTTTCCCAATGATTTTTTGGTAAGGTGTGTTCATAGGCCTCACCGTGACCCATTGACATGGATGGCTTCGCTTCTCATTGAGTGTGAAATGGACTTAACAACGTTTTGATTCTACCCATCGTCTGTGGGTTCAACTAGTGAAGGTATTGGACACTCTCACTAAAGGGAGAGGGTTCGATACTGGGGAAGGCCACTTTGTTGTGGCTCCAGTCGCGGCGCTTGGGGAGGCATCCTAGCTCCTGCGTGCTTAGGTAAACGCCTGAGGGTAATTGACGGCTCGCCCTGCCCAACATTGGTATGACCTAAGAGGAAGGGAGATTTCGCCCTGCCCTTGGCTTGTGGGTGAGCCCAACCCCCTGCCTAAAATTTTGTTACAAAAAAAAAAACGTTTTGATTCTCACTTCAAGTTCGGATATTAGCAATTGATATGTACCCATCGTCCGTGAGTTCAACTGGTGAAGGTATTGGACACTCTCACCAGAGGGAGAGGGTTCAATTCCGGAGAAGGTCACTTTGTTGTGGTTCCGGTCGCGACGCTTGGGGAGGCATTCTAGCTCCTGGGTGCTTAGGTAAACGCCTGAGGGTAATTGACGGCTCGCCACATTGGTATGACCTAAGAGGAAGGGAGATTTCGCCCTGCCCTTGGCTTGTGGGTGAGCCCAACCCCCTGACTAAAATTTTTGTAACAAAAAAAAAGCAATTGATATGTGAATTGTGATTTTTTTTATTTGAGTTTAGTCGGCTGCCGTATTGAAGCAAAGTCAACAATTAATTTAATGAAAAATGTTTATCCTTCATAATGTGATAAATCAATATTTAAATTTCTATCCGACTGTGTCTCGATTGCTTCTAACATGAGAATATTAATTGTGTGTTTGATAATCCGTTAGGAGAAATGAGTTTACGGATTTCGAGATGATTTTACAGATTTCGAGAATCTTTTTGTTTTAACTTACCTGCACCATTGGGAAAAAGTTTTCCCAAACATTATGTTTGGAGGAAAATACAGCAACCAAAAAAATTATGGAATGGTTGACTAACTAGAATGCAAGTCAGTATTTATCATGGGCTGAAAATTAGCTTGGTTAATGATTCCATACAAACATTGATTCAAATGTTAGTACTAGTCATGATGAAAATAATATATTTAAATAAAATATGTAAAAATATGTATATGTAACTTTCAAAAGGGTAATAGTTAAATATAAAAGGTGTTAATATATAAGTAAATAGAATATTCATTTACACAGTTCCTGAAACCACAAATATAATGGCCCCTATTTTCTTTTATTTTTAAATTTAAAACTATGTTGTTTCAAGTTCAAAAAGAAAAATGATAAATGCAGCCCATCTACCAGTCCACAGCTCTTAAACAACTTGCTTGAGAATTGATCCACGAAGACGAATATTGGGTGGAATTTTCATCACATCCTCAGTTAATTTTTTAAGGTTATTTAATTATATATATATATATATATTTTTAAACTATTTTTTTAATTTATAAAATAATTCAACAATACATATAGATAAACATTTTTAATGATGTTTATCTTAACTGATCTCTTTAAGGTGCACTGATTCTTGCACAATTTTCATGACATCATTTTTATTCGGGTAAAGAATACCTTTTTACTTGGAATTGTTCACCTTGGACCACCGAATATCCAAAAGTTTTTTTGTGATCAAATTCATCACGGAAGTTTATAAAACGTATCATTTTTAATCTGGAACAACAGATTTTTAACGGATGTTTATTTTTCAGTTGCTCATTTAAATAGGACCTATGTTTATTCGAATAATGACCCAATCTTAAAAAAAATGGACTTTATTAAAATCAACAAATGGAAATGAAACCTCTATTAAAAATTCGTTATTCAAGAAAAAAATGTTACCTATTATAAATTTTCGGAACGAATTTGATCTAAAAAAAATTCGGCTACTTCAAGCTGAATATTTGCTGAGCAAAAATGGTCCTTTACCTGTTTTATTTTCAGCTTTCAACATTATTATTTTTCTGTATTTTTCGCAAGTTCTGGATCTGGTCCTCTTCCATCATCATCATCTCCACTCTCCATTATGACTATTCCCAGAACAGAGAACAGAGCACTGTTGTGTGTTGTCACTTAGCATTTAGCAACACATGGCCTACAAGGCTCGTGAAGCTTGGTCTTGGACAGCGACAAACTACGTTAACTGTGCCGTCTCACTTTGTTGCCTATACGACAGCGAATGAATGAAATGACGCGGGAAGCACATTTCTCCCATTTGCACTCCTCCTCTTCCTCTCCTCAACGTGCCGGCCTCTCCTCCTCCTCCTCCTCCTCCTTCCTGACCCTTTCTTCTCTGCATTAGCATTCTATTTCTTCTCTTACCAAAGTCCAATCACGCCGCTATGTTTCTTCTTCTACCATAGCTCAAAGAATATGGCTTCCAGCTCTGCTTTCAGATCCTCGAGAACGCACCACAGACAAGTCCCCTCTACTCACTCTCATGGATATTCTTCTTCTTCTTCGTCGTCGTCGTATGCCACTTCAAATTTGAACTCAGCTGGTAGCGTGCATGGGCAAATCCCACCGCAGCCTGCTCGATCTAGAACTCCTTCTGCTTCTCCCAGGCGGGTTCTCGCTCCAAGTAATCATACTACTTCGGATGATGATGAACAAGGTGATTCCGAGTTCATTGGGAGCATATTTTTTTTTTTTGAAAACATACTTGTTTTTGTTTCATAGCATCTTCTTTTGTTTTATGGGTCTGTTCAATAATGATATGTAGCTCCAATCCCATGCCGGGTTGGATAGAGACAATGGAATTTTGTTTTGGCGCAGATTTTAAACTTATTGTTTGAACTGTGATATTTCTTGTATGGTACGGTTATACGTTAAACTTGATGATCGTTATTAGGTTATAGTGGCGGTAAGTATTTTCTTTCTTTCTATTTTTTTTTTTTGGGTGTTATGCTTATGGACCTTACTATATACATTAATCACAAGTTCTATTTGCTTTCCACTGTCAGCAATGAAAGATTTAAACGCTTTTTTTTATTGTTGTGTTTAAATATCAAAGGAGTGGGGATTATACCTTGAATCACGTCCACCTCAATTTTATAGTAAACCACGTGACATAAAACATGAGTTCTGGATTATCAGAAAACAAAAACTTCTGTTTATCTGTAGTGTGTGTGTAAAGAGATTGTACAACGAAAAAGGATTTTTTTTTCCATATGTAATACTTCTATACGGTCTGTTCTGCCTAAACTACTGCTGGTGAGTAATTATGTTGCTTCAGAGAATCATGGATAATTTTTTTTGTTAATCTTGTCACTAACTTTCATATATCTTCTTGCTATGCACATTCCCAATTTATTATTCCTTTTTTTTTTTTTTTGCCCCTCATCAATACATTGTCTATGCAGTTTGTTCTTCCAAAATCACCACGACCCGATCAACCTTTAACCCTTAGTCTATAATCTGTCAACTGTTTTAGGGTGTCAAGGTCAATGACCACTTCAGTCGAGAGGTTAAGCTAAAGAGAAGGCCCATTAGTTGTTTTACTACTATCACTAACTGATCTCTTCACTCAAAAGCTCTCTAGTATCAAGGAGTTCATAAAGCATGGGCCCATCTTATGCTGAAACTTCATTAAAATATGAAGGGTGGAAGAAGCAGAGTGTTCCATATGTATTGGTCATGGAGGCTTTGCAGCCATGTTATTGATCACCTCAGTCTTTAACTCAAGTTTATGTTGCCAAGTAAAGTCCATGGATATTGTCTCATTATAAGTTCCTCCTTATGGATTCTTCCTTTTTGGTTTTGATATGCTAACAAATCATTATATTCAATTTTAGAAATCAATGTAATAATTAATTATTTGTGTGAAGGACGACACTATCAGCTAGCTAATACTTTTAATGCTTTTCTATATACCTTTTGTTTTGAAGTTTTCTTATGATATTCAATAGTTGTCTTTTCTATTATTCACATGTTTGCAGAATCTTTCGGTAATGTATGTGTCAACTGTATATTATCCTTTTTACTAGTTGGATGAAGGGAGATCCTTCAAACATAAGAAACTATTACTATGTTTAACAAATATGGCTGGTTTTCAGGGTAAATACATGTTTGCAGAATCTTTTGGTAATATATGCGTCAACTGTACATTATCCTTTTTACTAGTTGGATGAAGGGAGATCCTTCAAACATGAGAAACTATTACTATCTTTAACAAATATGGCTGGTTTTCAGGGTAAATACATATTTACTGAGTTTGGTCGTTTATATTTTCCCTCCTTAGATTCTCAAAGGGTTAGAGTTGCTGTGCGACTTCGGCCAAAAAACACTGATGAAATTCTTTCGGATGCTGACTTCGCTGACTATGTTGAATTGCAGCCAGAGGTAATAATAATAACCACTAATATCAAAATTCAGGCCAGCCCTTTCAACCTCTTTCAAATAGAAATTCTTGCATCACCTTCTATGATTGTCATGCATGTAGTTTACATACAAATAACATTCACCAAATTTATTATATAGTTCAAAGTACAGGGTTTTTTTTTATTTGGATTCTTTATTATTTGTTAATATTTGATTTGGTTTCATGTAGCTGAAGCGGTTAAAGTTGAGAAAAAACAACTGGAGTTTCGAATCTTATAGGTTTGATGAAGTTTTCACAGAAACAGCCTCTCAGAAGCGGGTTTATGAGGTTGTTGCCAAACCTGTAGTTGAGGTAAGTGACAATCAATATCTGTTTGATTTTTTTATAAGCACAAATATCCTCCTAATGGAGGCAATCTTGTTTGAGGTACTGTCGGGTACTAAATGTAGGTATATCTTCCAACATGATTCAAATTTTGGTTCACTGGGTTGTGAGGGACTAGTCCCTTGATGCAACCCCCATTGCTATCTGTTTGCATCATTATTAATGTTCTGTCTTCACTGAAGATTTTTGCCATAAGTTTGATTCTTGATTACTGAAAATTTCACATTGGATGCTGCTTTAAGTTGCATATTTCGAATGTTACAAAAATGTGTCTCTAAATTGGTCGATATCTACATTCTTCAATGGTTGTGTGGTTACTGTAGTTTGGATTCATCCTTCGTTTTTTTTTTGGGGCCAACCACCATTTTTCATTCTTAACTACAGTAGAAATGTTGATTTGTTCTTGCAGAGTGTATTGAGTGGATATAATGGGACAATTATGGCTTATGGTCAAACAGGTACCGGTAAAACTTACACAGTTGGAACATTGGGTAAAGATGATGCTTCAGAGCGTGGCATTATGGTTAGAGCTGTGGAAGACATAATTGCCAACACATCAGCAACTGATAGTGTTGAAGTTTCCTATTTTCAGGTATTCAAACTTTACCAGAAAGCTTTTCCTTTCAGGTAGTTGTGGAGCTATTTGGTGGACTTTGTTGAGTAATTGTGGGTGGCAGCTAGTTCTTTAGTTTCTGCAGAAGCATGGCCACAAAACCTTTTGAGTTATGAAAGTGTTATTGTATTTTGCAATTTTTCATAATTAATTCATACTTTTAGGTTCACGATACATTATGGTCAACTGAAAGAATATGCTAAAATTTTGTGATTTAAAAATTCATGCAATTTTAAATCACAGTTATTTATTTATTAGAAATTTGAATTATGATAAGAACGTGCGTAACTCTGTTTTGGTTAAGTGCATTAACTCTTTAAGTGATTCTGTACCGGTGTATTAAATCTTATTAGACCTATTGGTCTCCACTTTGATCCTTGTTGCCCATAATCTGGCTATTAAATTTCGTTTTTTAGTTGTATCTATATCGGTATAAAGTACTTGGGTAGCTCTTTACTGCATTCACATTCAGTGAGTTTATTCATGATGAGCCGGCCAAATTTTGGCTATTATTTATCATCTAAACATTTGGGTTGTTCTTCCACAAATTTGGTGTACCAATCTGACATGTCATCATCCATTCTCTTCTTTAAATTGATTTTTCATCATAGGGTCTGCCGCCCTAATTCCAAGTCACTTTTACCACATCTGCAAGTAAGAGCCTAAGGGTGAAGGACTTTTTTTACCTTAACCTGCAGCTTTACCATTGGAGAAGTTGCTAATTTATGAGTTTTTGACTACTCTTTAGCATTATCTTTAGTGTCATTAAATTGCCATTTGGCCAAATTAGATAGTTATGTTTGCTTTATGATATTTTTCCTCCAGTTGTATATGGAGTCCATACATGATTTGCTTGCTCCCGAGAAATCTAACATTTCTATACATGAAGACCCAAAGACTGGTGAAGTGTCGTTACCTGGTGTTGAAGTGGTTAAAGTTCAAGATCTTGATAGTTTTGTGCAATTACTAGAACTAGGTGAGGCAAATCGTCGTGTAGCTAACACAAAGCTAAATACGGAATCCTCTCGGAGTCATGTGATTCTTATGGTATGTATAGAGTTGTTTACCTTTTTCCTTCTCGTGTAATTCAGGATATTTGTTCGATAGTACAACAAATTTTGATTTTGTTTCTTCTTGAGGAAATGTACAACACTAAATGCTTAATATCCCATTGTATTTGAAGGTTCAAATTCGCAGATCCATCCTTGGGAAAAAAGTAGATAATGCGACTCGTCAAGATAAGAGAACCGAAAATGATCTTTTTGTTGACAACAATAAACCTATGATTCAGAAGAGCAAGTTGCTAATTGTGGATCTTGCAGGATCTGAAAGGATAGACAAATCTGGTTAGCCTAGTTACATGTTATTCAGGACTGAATACTCCTGTTCGAGACATGTTGCTATGATTTGCTTGTACTATAATTTTTGCGTTTCTCTAATCCTTTTAAGGGCCATGCAATATGGTTTTGCCTGTCATTTTTGGACAATAGGACATCTTGGTTTGTTAATTTTAATATATTTGACAAGATTTTAGTTACAGATAAAATTATAAATTCATTATCATGTGCAAATGGGAGAAGGGCACGTGCTTGAATGAAATTCATTAGCATTATCAAAATGGTTTGTATGAAATATCCACTTAAGGCACATTTCCTCTTGTTGTAGGAAGTGAAGGGCACGTGCTTGAAGAGGCTAAATTCATTAATCTTTCTCTCACTTCACTTGGAAAATGCATAAATGCATTGGCTGAAAAAAGGCCACATATACCAACAAGAGAGTCCAAGCTTACAAGGCTACTTCGTGGTTCATTTGGAGGTCATATTCATAATTTTTGTTTTCCTTTTTTGGCCCATATCTTTAAAGCTTCTAAATGCTGCAGTGTGAAACATCCATCCTGATAATGCTTATTGTTTGCACTCACAAAAATCAATTTATAAAAGATGAATGCTAACTTCCATACCTTCCATATCTCTCTATGGAATATGGCATTGGCAACACATGAATTTGTAATTTCTTAATAATGATGATGATGACATTCAGGATCTCAAGTCTTTTGAAACTCACATAATTCATATAGTTTATTGTGCGATTTTAAGAGATAGATGATTTTTGGGTCTTATATGGAGTGTGGGAAATTATGTGTGGGTGTGCTTGTTTGTGCCCTCTATCTTTGTCGATGTGACAAGGTTTTCATATTATACTTACATCAATTACATAAAGTGTCTTTTTTTGTGGACTCACCTATAACTAAATAAAATTTCTTTTTTAATTGAGCGGCCTTGGAATTCTTTTAGTAAAAGCTAAGACAAGTTGTTGACACTTTTGGCATGATATACTTGTATTTTTGTATTTATATATTATTATATGAGTGAACATTATAAATTGGAAATTCTCCTATTTCGCTGAAGCAAAAGCTATTGCATATTGCTCTCAAAACGTTTTTGCTTGTAATATTCTTTGGCTCCCTCTGCTTGAAAAATGTATAAATATATTAGCTGAAAAAAGCCCACAGGCATCACTTGAGAGTTTACAACTTGAATTTATGGTTCATTTCAAGGCCATCTGCATAATTTCTATTGTTCTTGAAGTAATTGAGCTTCCCTCAATCAGACTGTTCATTGAGCATTTCTATTAACAAGTTTTACTCTTGGAAATAGGGTCTTCAAGGACTTCTCTTATTATAACAATTGGGCCTTCTGCAAAGTGTCATGTGGAGACTTCTAGCACAGTAATGTTTGGACAACGAGTGAGTTTATTTTGCATTTTAATCTTGCTGCCTCTGCACTTGCCCTATCCTCACAATTGAAGAGACCCGTCCCTTTCTCTTGCATATCTTTGTTACTATTTCATCTTATGGTCTTTATTGTTTTCATTTGATTTTAACAGTGAATGCATTTTTGTGTTTTCCACAACCCACACGGGAAATGTTGATACTGCATTATATAAGCTACAATGAAGAGTGAAAAGGTTCTCAAGCTACATAAATTTCCTTTGACAAGTTTGCTTGCTTAATTGCAGGCAATGATGATTGTGAACAAGGTAAAGCTCAGAGAGGAAGTTGATTATGAAGCTTTATGCCATAAGCTTGAAAATCAAGTGGACCTTCTTACTGCAGAAGTTGAAAGACAACAGCAGTTGAGGGAAAAAGAGAAATATATGTTGGACCAGCAGCTCAAAGAGTGCCAAGATGCTTTAATTGAGATGAAGAAAAGTATGCTTACAAGGTCTGAGGTAGTTGTTTCTTCCTCTTTTAGTTTAAGAGGCCTTTGCACATTGAGCCCTTACCAGGCTTTCAAAGCCACGGTTTTTCCAGTTTCCTGTGTTTTAAATGTCCAGTTTTCTTATTAATTTTTTGCTCTTTTGTAACTTTCAAAAGGAGAACATGCATTTGAAAGGAGAGTTAAACAACATCTTAAGCGAACTTAAAAATCAGAAAGATCAAAATGGTTCATTGCATGAAGCGGCCACAAAATTGGAGAAGAAAAATGAGGTATATCATCTGTAAGATCAAGCTTCTGTTCCTTTCCTAATGCACTCTTGATCTGCACCATTTCAGTTCGCACTGATAATAGCATTTTACTAGTTCAGTACATTGCATATGTGACACTTGTTAACTGGATTGTTACCACCATTACTAACTCGTCTTAGCCCCAAAGCAATAAAACCTTATGGGATACTCCTTTCGTACCTTTGAAGCATCCAAAGAAGTGGTGACTTTTTACATCTCTTTTCTTCAAACCACCGTAGTCAATACTGACACAGTTTGATAAAGAGAAATCTAAGGATTGCAAAACTTTAAAACCTTTATTCAAATTCCTATTGAGACCTTCTTGCAAATTTGAAATCGCAATTGAGAAGGCAAATTAAATGGCTAATTAAGAGGTGTCTGCATCAAATTGTCTTTGTAAGATCAAACACAATCTACAATTCTCTCTCGCTTCTTTTCTCATTAGCCAATATATGTTTTTGGAGTGGAATTCTTACTTGTCAATGGGCATTGATGATGTTTATTTGACCATAAGTAGCACCAACTCCTTGAAAATGCTGCGATTCAAAAACTACTGGCTGAAACCACTCAGATGTATGAGAGGAAAATTGCAGAGTTAGTTAAGCAGATTGAAGACAAGCATTCTTGTGCTGAACACACTGCAAAAGAACTAGATATGGTACAGAAGCTTCTAAATGATCATCAAAAGTCAATTAAGGTTTGTAACCAATAATCTACTTCCAGAGATGGCTGTCATGTTGCTATGCATTATATCTATATAAACAGTAATAAAATTTTTTTACCTTGTAGCCGGTAAATTTTTTGGGTTGAAGTATATATAATGAGCCAGTATTTAATTAGATTCCTGTATGGTTTATATGACTTTTTGGAATTAATTCCAAAGGTGTGATTTTCTACAAGTTATTTACTTGCACAAGTTTTATTTGCAAATCTCCCATATTTCAGAACATGATGAGGACAAATTCTAATACTTTATACATTTCTTTTAAATTTATTTGTATTCCTTTGTGAGAAGCAAAAAGAAATAGAAAATGCTGCATATCAAGGGGCCCTTGCTGAAACCACTAAAATGCATGAGAAGCAAGTAATGGAGCTAGTTAAACAGATTGAAGATGAGCATTGCCGATTTGAATGTGCCCAACAACAATTAGACTCGGCAAAGGGAGTCCTGAGTGATCAAGAAGATTTAGCACAGGTGAACTTAGTCAATATTTTATTAATCTTAAATTCACAAGTTTTAACTTTTAAGTGAATTTTTAAGTACTTTTATTTGTTTCAAGAACCAGAAGCAAGAAGAGATCGATGAACTGCAGGCGAGATTACAAGGAATGTCCCATTTACATGAAATTACTGCAAATGAACTCCACTTATTAAAATCAAAATGTCAAGATCTATTAGAAAGGGAGGTAAGTGAAAATGGATAGATCTTCTTGAACTCTCCTTTCCTTAAATTTATTGAATTGATTTAGATTAAGGCCAGTGACTAATGCAATCCATGTTTATGAGCTTTATGACTATTTATCCTTCAGTGAAAATTAAAAATTATTAGCAATTAATTCCTGAAGGTTACATTGAGTGAAGAAGTTCATGTTATGCGGAAAAGACTCCTGACAGAAGAGAAGCAGAGAAAAGATATTGAAAGCGAGCTATCCAAACTTAAGAAGAATGTGCCTGAAACTGAGAATGATATCAAGGTAATTTTCTTTTATTATCTATGCATTTATTTTATTGTTGATCTTGAAAATCTTGCTCTAATACCTTGTTTCCTTGAATTAGAAATCTGTTTTAAAGGAAAAAACATTTAATGAATCTTTGGAGTATGGATCCCCTATGATGTCAAACAAGATTAAACCGTCAAAGGAGACAGTCTCTAGTCAGAAGGCTGCCATTGCAAAGATATGCAAAGAAGGCAAGAAATTTTAGATTTGATTTTTGACAAATAACCTATTTGTGTATTATTAGTCTATTGATTTGCATGCTCTTTGTTGAGAAAAATTCAGTGGGGTTTCAAAGAATATTAGAGTTATTGAAGTCTGAGGACTCGGATACCCAAATCCAAGCTCTAAAGGTGATAGCCAATCTTGCTGCTGAAGGTACAGGACTCGTGCTTTTTTGACTCATTAATGTTAATTTTCTTTTTAAGTTTTTCAGCTGTTCTTTCCATGCATACTGAAAATTTTATGTTAGCTTGGATTATTGAGCAAAAGAATATCTAGATGTTGTATTGAGAAACCACTAGAATTAGATATAATGAAGTTGCATTAAAATTTTAAAATCTTCATATAGATGTAAATGAACAATACATTCTGTCTGAAGGGAGATCCTATACTGACATGAAGGGAAGTGGTTCAGGAAGAAAAAACAGTAGTCCAAGAACTTAGTCCCTGGAAATTTCATTGATTAAATGGCGTTTAATGAATGAAATCTCTGAAACAGTTTCCTCAACTTGAGTGCTCTACTTTCTAATATACAGAGTAGTGATAGAAAGTCTCTTTGTTGCTCTATTAGGGGTTACATTATTGATGCAAAGCTTACTTCCTAGGGAACATTATGATCTGTAGCAAGGGGGACGGATAAGGGATGCTAAGGTTTAGAGAAGGGGTAGTTTGTTAATGCTCAAGGGAATTAGAATGAGAGTCGTTTTAAGCTTTATGACACAATAAAGGACAAGCAAACCATTGAAAGTACTTTATAATGCTGATTAAATGCATATTGTTTGATTTCTGATTCATCATTCTAGTGTAATTTCAAATTAAGTTAAAGAGCGTGACATCCATCTTCCTATTTTCCATTTTAGATAAGCCTTTAATTTGCTGATCGTAATCATCCATATCTCCAATGATAGCATGCTCCCCTTTCCCAGATATTAATCAGGAAAAAATTGTTGAAGAAGGAGGATAGGATGCATTGTTTACATTAATGCAATCATCGCAAAATTCAACAATTCTTAGAGTGGCGTCTGGGGCTATTGCCAATTTGGCTATGAATGGTAATATTGAAGCTTTTTTGCTGTCTTATATGCGGTCAGTTACGCTTGTTTGATTGCTAAATACATCATAATTT
Organism: Vachellia pachyceras; assembly: GCA_025593235.1. Taxonomy (NCBI): domain Eukaryota; kingdom Viridiplantae; phylum Streptophyta; class Magnoliopsida; order Fabales; family Fabaceae; genus Vachellia; species Vachellia pachyceras. Next base: position 10,617 of record JANTPZ010090614.1, on the reverse strand, counting down.
TCTTGCTTTTTCAGTTTTTTTTGTTATACCCTTTCATAGTTTAATATATTGAAATTTTTTTAAAAAGTACACATTTTTGAAACAGCATGTCCATCAAGCTTGCACTATGGTTATACTTTAACAACAAGACCACCAAGCTGATTTCTGATTTTTTATTTTGATAAAACTAAGAACGAAGGACTGTGTATCTTATCCCTCTTTTTTCCCCCTCCAGCATATCTTGTACTCTACTTAGTACTTCTCTATCTGGCTAGTGAAATGTTATTTTCTGAATGTGTTGCTTCAGAAAACTTAAAAGGGAAAATTGGGGAAAAATCCTTTATTGGGGAATTAATTAGAAAATGAAACCTATTCAATTGCATGTGAGGAGGTTTAGTTGCACATAATGTGCGAAAGCTCAATTGCATTTGTGTGGAAGGTCCCATTTTACAATGAATTACCCAATGGTGGACTTTCCCCAATTCTCCCAAAACTGAATTCCTTTTTTTTGTTATGTTTGTTTTGTAAGACAAGAAAATTTTCCAAATGGAACCTTTTTTTTCTCCTTTCCAATTTTCAATGTAGAATTTTTCCGGAAACGAGGGAACCAACAATACCACTATTTTCCACTCAAAATGGGCCTTCACCCCAAAAAAAATTCCAGTAGGAATTTTCTATGAAACCAGAAAAAGAAAATTTTTGCTGTATAAAATTTTCTGGAGAAAAGTTTCCAAAGAATCTTCATTTTTGTTCGAAAAATGTAACCGATGAAAAATTACATTTTTGGAGAAAATTGTTATTCTCACAAGATTAGAAAAGGTTCATCAAAAGAACAATATTGATTTAACCAAAGACATCTATAATTGATCACCATGATTTAGTGGTGTTTTCTTATTAACATACATCTACTTGAATTTAGAGCTCAGTCAAGGTTTAATAGTGAGCAAAGGAGGTGCTAGGCTTCTAGCGAAGATAGCTTCAAGAGTGATCGATCCACAGACACTGAGGATGGTTGCTGGAGCACTCGCTAATTTATGTGGAAATGGTATGCAAAATTTGTCTGTTATTCCCCATTTGCAATTTTTACCTGACCGGAATTTTAAATGCATGTTCTGGTCCTAAATTTAAGCAGTCGTAGAAGTTTTGTAAATGTAAAACCCCGATTTACTTTGTCCTCCAAATTTATAATTTTTTCTTTTTCTAAACTCTTCCTATTGATTGCACATACTAGGGAAGTTTTCCATTAAGGGAGCAGTTTCTAATATGAATGATTAAAAGAGATACTTTAGGAACCCAAAAGACATTTTTTTACAAATCACTAAACTAATTTTCTTAACCTTTGCAAATTAATTATCTAGCCCTTATATTTATGACTGGATGGAGTAATTTAATTTATGATTTTTTTTCCCTAGATGCCATTGTAATCTCGTCTTATGCTTTCAAAGTAGATAACTACTAAATCTCTCTCTCAAACATTGTGTCAACTGGGTATGTGCTTTACGTTTTGATGTAGAATCTGTGAATGACAGAGAGGTTACATATGCTGCTGAATGAAGATGGAGGTATCAAAGCACTCGTGGAAATGGTAAGATGTGGGAATATTGAAGTTATTGCACAGGTTGCTAGGGGATTGGCTAACTTTGCAAAATGTGAATTTAGAGGAAGAATTCAAGGTTTATGACTGACCTTAGTTTATTGAGAAAACTATTCCTTCTTTTTGTTTCTGTAGTAACATCAAAGATAACTAACTACTTGGTGCAGGACAAGCAAAAGGCTGCTCACTATTAATGGAACATGATGCTCTTTCATGGTTGATCGCCAACTCTAACACCTCTTCAGCTTCTACCCGGCGACACATTGAACTCGCTCTATGTCATTTGGCACAAAATGGTGAGCTGCTTTCGATGCAGAGCTGAACTTAGTTTGGAATTTTAAGAAACTAAAATAATTGAACAAATACTAAGCATTGGGGGCATAATGAACTTGGGCCTTCAAAAGTTTCATGATGATAATTGTTTCCCCATGAGTGGCGTACTACTACCTTAAGTCTTTAATATGAAAGATAATTGACTTTTTTGGATAGGTTAAGGAAACTATTTAATCGATATTTTTATCATTTTTTCAACTAATTTGCTTAATTTATAAATCGATATAGAATCGAATGATACATATAAGAATTTTACAATATATTTTGTAATTGAGTGTTTTATTTAGCTTTTTCAATCACCTAAAAAAGTCAACCATATCTTATATTAAGGGCTATAGGTAGTATGTTGGCAAGACAGAGGTAGCAGTACTTATTTCTACATCTCTCTACTCCCTCCTATGCCTGCTACAAGGCACCTTCAGTCACCTCACCCGAACTGATGAGGTTAGATCATTAAATTTGATTGAAAATGAACCAAGTTTTCTAAATTTGTTCATATTTAAAACCATGAGGTGAAAAATTCTTCATACTTTAAATAGATGCAATATTAAAAATTGTACTTCTTTCTGTACTTAATATAAGATTTAATTTGTAATTCAATTCCTTCATTACAGTGGATCTTTAATTTGTAATTCAATTTCTGTATTAAAATGGATTTTATATCATAGACGGGAGGAAGTAATTAATACCCTACTTGGTGACTTATAGTGAGGACCACTTATTTCTTACAAAAAGTGCCCTAAAATTGAGGTAGATACCAAAGCAGCAATTACATTGGATTTAAAGTTTAACATGTCAGCTTGTTTGGAGCATGCTTCTATAAGAATTAATTGTTTTCAGTTTGCATTTCATTTCATGTTACTCCTGAATTCCAATATTCTTTTGGAAGCCATTGTTGTTAGAAACATTTGTTTTGAATTGAAACAGATGACAATGCCGAGGAGTTCATTTCCAAAGGTGGAGTGAAAGAACTGGTTCGAATATCAGCACAATCCACCAGAGAAGATATTCGAAATTTTGCACAAAGAATACTGACCTCAAATCCTTTGTTACAGGCAGAGATGAATGAACAACAGATTTGTTATACATAATGCTTTTTTGAGACTCTACATTCGCAATATTTATCATATTAATAATATAGCGACTCATTTATTGTATTGCACGGTTTATTAGTGAGCGTGAATTTTTGTATTCATAATTTTTTCCTTGATTAGATTCCATATCCAAAGCCACAATACAGAAATTCTGTGTGAATTTAATTGCAAGGGATAACACAATGTACGGTGAAATAGTTCGCCATTATTTCGATTTTGATCTTTATAATTTCTTTATTATTTGCTTTTGGCCATATGTTATACAATGCTTTTTTGGATTATATTAATTGGTACTTGAGTAATCGACTAATCTAGATTGAACACTGATGATACCCTTCGGATGTTAAGCTCTACGAATGAGTTTTAACACGGCTGTATGTAGGACTTGAACCCTAAACTCTATATGCTGGTTAGATAATTTTACCAATCCAACTAAGTGTTTATTGGCTTTTATCATCTAAAAGACATAATAATACAGTTTTTTAATTAAAATAAGGGGTCTAACATTATAGACGGGGAAGAAATTTGGAGGATCAAAATCTCTCTCTCTCTCTCTCTCTCTATATATATATATGAATGTGTGTAAGAAGAAAGAAGAGAGAGAGAATCTATAATTTGTAACTATAGGTGCTGAAATTGAAATGAAGTTAAACTATAAAGATTAAATATTATATTATGCTTTAATATAAAGTTGAATAGGTACTATCTTGTTGGATTTGATTGAGTAATTGTTAAATACTAAATATAGAGTTAAATACACATTATATTATGCTTTAATACAGTTTTCTTTACTCTCTTGTTGGATTTGAATATTAACTATGGAGCCTTGTATCCAAATGACGTTGCTTCTAATCCCTAACTTTATTGAAGGCTTCTAAATACACATTTTTGGTGTTATGGAAGTTTCAGTTTGTTAGGTCCCTATTGAGTTAATGTTGTTCTTCAGCATTAAGAAATAATGTTGATATCACATGATTACTTATCATTTAGAAAGCGCATTTGGCTCAAATCAAATTGGGAGAATTTCAGTAAAGGTTTACAAAAGAGACTACATTTAAAATGAGAACCAAAAGGTTCTGAAATTGCACTTTAGTATCAAAGGATTATGCTTTGATGTTAAATAACCAAAAAATATTGACTTTTCAGGGTATCCCAATCAAAGTCATGAGCAACATCAATTCTTTTTATCACCAGAACAAAACTAACATGGGGTTTGTTTGTTAAAACGTTGGGAAAAATTAAACACACGTTCAACAGTGTTTTTCCATAAAACGAGATAATTTCCTTCACACATTTATCTCGGCTTGCGTAAAAGTACTTCTCTACCGCGTTCCTAAACGGACATATGATAAGACTCTTTTTTAATGTAGGAGAACCTTAGAGAAACGAAAAGTGTGCTTAATCACCTTATTGTAGCATGACTTATTCTGGAATGTAATTGGGCACTTTTGATCAGATTGCATCAGATTTTGGTTTCTTGCCTTTTGGTGGAGGACCTAGAAAATGTGTTGGGGATCCATTTGCTCTCATGGAGTCTACCATTGCTCTGGCTATGTTGCTGCAAAATTCTGATGTGGAATTGAAGGGCAACCCTGAGTCGGTGGAACTAGTTACTGGGGCAACCCAACCATCCACAAGAAAAATGGATTGTGGTGGAGATTGAGGAAGAGATCTCACTTACATCACTGAACATTCTTTACTGAGAACATTATTGAAAACGTTGCATATCATTCTTCTTTCTTATTAATAGGAAGAAAAAGAAAAGGAAACATATACAGTTAAAAATTTCTATGTAGGGTTTATTAATTGCAATGAAACGAAATTAGCAGCAAAAGTTATTAACAAAGGAAAAATTGTTGTAACTTGTTTCAAAATCATCCTCCATAAAAGAATCTGGAACTTTCAAAATTCTATTCATTCCATGCATTGAAAAATTAATCATATTGGATTTGTCATAATTTATATCAATGTTTGTGTACACTATTGTTTAATTCTTCTTGTTTACTCTAATGCCCCGTTTGGTATACGGAACTGATTTTGATGGAATTGAAAGTGGAACTGAGATTATAAGTATGTTTGGTATAAGGGAAGAAGTGGGTATTATTTTAATTTAATATTTATATTTATAATATGAAAATACTAATATACCATCTACACAAAAAAATTCTTTTCTTCCCAAAAAAAATTCTTCCCCTCCCCCACAATCAGCAGCTGCCGGAGAAGTTAAAGCAACGTTCATACTGTCGGTGACATCAACGAAGCCGGAGACATCAACTTCAAAGAAGCAACGAAGACGTCAATGCTCTCTCAGGACAGAGAAGGACGAAGAAGAGAAGGACGGAGCTTAAGATGTTGAGCTCTCTCAGATTTGAAGCTGGAGTCGAAGATGGAAGGGGAATGAGGTCGTTTGAATCAGATTCCTCATCACCCGTTGTCTTCCATGCCATCGCCGTCACCATCGTCTTCCATGCTGTCACCGCCGTCGACATGATGCTCACTGGAGTGGAAGGTGACGAGGGTAAAGATGTCAAGGGAAGGAAGAAATGAGGTTAGAACTCAATTCCACGAGGATGGGATTGGAACTGGCTTCCATCAATTTTGGCTTTCATGGATTCTAGGATCAAACACACATAATATGGATTTTAACTCCAGCTCCAATTCTTTAGCTTCAGTTCCTTGCTACCAAACGTGGCATAAGATTGCATTTTTTTTTTCACATACTTATGGAATTACATTGACTATCATATAAGAAAGTAAGAAGCACTCGCGTGTAAGCACAAGTCAGCAATCCATTAACTCTCCCCTTTACCCCTTTGAGTCTGCCAGTGACTAAGAACAGATGAATTAATGTGTGGATTTAGCATCTTCCCACTAAGGGAGAATTAGTTGGCACGAAAATAACATCTGACAAATAATTCGATTAAGTATATGTCAATGAGTCACTTTAACTTATTAATTGATCTCACTTTCATTTGTTATTGACAAATCTTAAATATTTATGATCTAATTGTAATTCTCCTTAAATTTAAAGCTGATTATTATAATTATTATTAACAAAGAATGAGCTTCTCGTCTGATTTTGCTTCTAAAGTATTTTTAATTTTAACCATATAAGAATCTGGCCTTAAACTTCATAAAATATATAATTTTAGTTTCTTAAAAATAGGAACTAATAATTTAAAGGGTTAGCACAATTTTATGTTATTCAAATTTACCATTATTTTGATTGTATTCCTCTAGTGTCAAATCATGGGTTTGGACCCTTCAAGGAAAAAAGGGTCCAATTTTTAATTAAACTATAAAAACTAATATTTTGAGCAGAATGAAATTTAAAGGATGACTTAGAGTTCAAAAAATAAGTTACAACTTATTTATAAATATAAAAGTTGAGTTAAGCCGAGCCAAAGGGAGTGAAAAAAATTAAATATTCATAATATTTTATTTTGGAGAGAAGACGAGTCAGAGTAAAAATGCTCATAGGGGATTGAGGAATAGAATTATATATGATATGATGGTTCCCTTTTCAAAACAGAGATCTAATGGGTAACGGCGGCGGCATGAGGCGTGTCCTAATTGGATGAGTGGGAATATTTAGTAAAAGTTGGATATATCCAAACGAGGATGCTGCTGAGTTTGATGGGCAACAGGTAAGAGGTTGACTCTTTCATCAAAAGTGGCAAAAAAAAAAAACTGAAGAGGTCAATTGAGAATTCTCTTGTTCAAAAAGGTAAATAATGGGTGTATCAGTAAATTTAAGTTTTTTTATATATATTTAGACTCAAGTCCGATAAAAGGAAGTTATTTATAAAAATATCCCAAAAGATTATTAATGACAGGTTGACGAGCACCATTGATAAGTGGAGCAGCTGTCATTAACAACCCCTGAAACTTTATAATGAATAATTCGTTAGCACGAGACCTTACAGTAAATCTCTCTCTGTTTTTTTTCCAATTGTTCATCTTCCCCTCTCTTTTTTTTTTTGGTAATTAAAATATGGGTTCAGTTATTCAGAAGGAGAAACCAGAAAGAAGAAGACAGTACATGGTGTTTGATCCAAAATGCACTAGTTCCCTTGAGATCTTACTGGGAAAACACCCCTTTTACCACACCACGTGTGTTCTTTTGGATCTGAGCCAGGAGATGTGACCTTTTTCTTAAAAAAAAAAAAAAAAGATTTGACCTTTTGCAAACTCGGGAGATATGTTTAAATAGAATATTGTATAAAACTTAGCATCATTATTTGAAACGAAAAGTAGAGAAACCCATAGTTTATTTAATTTATTAATTTGGTATTTATATGTTTTTTCTCTTAATTAAACCATGTTATTACGGTTAACTCTTTGTAACGATGGTAACAATTAAAATTATTGAAATTAATTATAGAAAAATACGCAGGTATTAAAATTGAGGAAAAAAAGTAGAGATACCTCTATTTAAAAACCAGATTCAGATACAAAATGACTGAAAATGAAACTTCAGTATACCCTTTTTTATAACTAACAACTCCTAGAATTACATAAAATGGATTGGACGGTAAAACAAAATTAACAGTCGAATAATAAAATATTCCTTGGGATGACGATGCCACGGGCACGCCCGTTGTGTACATGTGCGCAAAAAAAAAATTTTTTTGCTATAAAAATTTTAGAAAAAGGTACCCACGATCTAAAAGTATGAAACTTAACTCATGATTTACTGGAATCTGTTTCTACGGGTATTAGAACGTGTCAAGCAAACCTTTAGATCTAACCACATAGATAGGTTAACCCAGTTGTGATGATGCAAACGTAACAATCGAAGCCACAGCAAGGTAGGACTTTCAACGTAAAACCCTCTGACAGTACTAGTTCAATTCTTAGTAAGTTCCTAAAAATTTCATCGTATGTGTGTATTTCCCCGACTATTTTATTTGGTTTCGTGGGACCATGGTGATGGATCTGCGACAGCGAGAACGCCCAAAGATCCGGAATCGAATCGAATCGAATCATTTAAACTTCAAGCATTTTTGTGTAATTTATTTATGAACCGCATGATTCTTACTCGTCTACTCGTTCACCTCATGATGTCAAGCCACATCATATCTCCGTCAATCAATTTATTAATTTCTATCTCGTTAACGTTATCTCAATTTGGAAAATTCAACTTCATTTGTTCGCCGATGATGAATTATTATGGTTAATATGCAATCGTATTGAACCGGGACAGGTTGCCGATCGGTCGGACCCACCTCTTTCGCTTAGTCTCTTGTCGTGTTCATTGCTAAAGGCCAATGCTTTCTCAGCTGAGTCATTTCTGAATCACTCTTCCCAGTTTCAGTTCTAGGTTCTCTCCTCATCCTCGCCTGCTCTCGAGATAAAACATCATGTATCGACTCTTCCGATCGTCTCTGAGAAACCAGGTAACTGATTCTCGATTTTCATTTTGATTTGCAGAGCTATTTCGAGGTTCTTCATGGATTTTCGTTGTAATGTATTTGTTCTTTCCCTCTTTTTTGTTTCTCCGAATAAGTTGCTTTCGCGATCAGCTGTGACTGAAGGGAAAATATGGAAGCATTTTTCATGCTCTTTTCGTTGATTTTGCTCTTGTTATGTGGAATTCCTATTCTTCGATCAGTTTTTCTTTTCCTGATTAATGGGATTTTTATATATTTTTTTTCTTATATGTTTCGTGATATTGCAATTGCGTTTTTTCAAATTAACATGCTTTTTATACCCTGAGTTTCTATCTTCATAATAAATGGGAGCTTAAGAAACAGGGGGCTAAAGGTGAGACTTTTCTGCAGCTTGAGAGCTTTTATTAATTCACTTGTTCGCTAGAGAAACTTTTGATGTTGAATCTTCAAAGTTCCACGTGCAAGCGGATTACTTTTGTCGCCTTTTTGTATTTATGACAGCGCAATGATTGAAAGTTGTTGAACGGAATTGAAGTTTATCAGAATTCATGCATTCGCGTAAAAGTAGCCTGCCTTTTCATCACTATACTCGTCATTTGAAGATTAATTTCATTTAGAACTGACTGGATATTATGTTGCTGTTTTATGGATTGTTGTAAACATTCTTTTCTCCCAGCTTTGGAAGATTTTGAAAAATATACCCTTAGCTGATTGTATGGGAAAATTAAGCTTAATTTTACCTTCAGTAAATAGTTTCTTTAGCAAAAGGGGGAAGGAAAAAGTGAGTCAAGCTCATGTTTTTTTTTTCCAGATTTCTGCTAATTTTGATGCCCATGTCCATTAACTCCATATGAAGCAATAATAAATTGGTGGGTTGGGCTTCTATCCTGGATACGAGTTTGGATTATTTATTTTTTCTATTTTGTGAATCAATTATATATGTTAAATTCTAACTTAATCCAGATTTTGCTGATAAATCATTCTTCTGCTGGTACTTGGGTGCGATTTATAGGATACATGTCATTTACTTTAAGATTCAGTGCATTCTTCGTTTGAAGCATTTGATTATTATTTAAAAATTCCAAATATATCAGCCTTTTTTATTGCTATGTTTGTATTTCTTGTGAATCATTCATCATTCATAACCAACATCATACCCCCAGTACAAGAGAATTGACATATATATAACGTAGATAAAAGAGCAACTGGCAAGCCAATAATTACTCCTCTTTTTGAAGATTAAAGCTCTAGGTGGCAGTTGGTCGTATATTTACAGGGACCTGGTTTCCCCTGCACAAAAAAAGTCACGCATTTGCCACTTTCTGCTGAAAATATCTTGAGAAGTTATTTCCTACTTTCCCTTTGCTCCCTGAAATCATCACATTATAATTACATTGTTTCATGTTAACCAGATATGAATTCAATTGCTGGTGCTGAACATCTTGTTTGAGTTATATATCTGACTTAGTGTGCCACACATGGTCCCAGTGATCCTGCATTTGCTGTTTAATTACTTGTCTATTGATGCATACAGATTGCTTCAAGATATGCTGCTGCTTCCAAAAGTTTTCAGGAAACTTCTAAGGTTTCCTCATGTTCTAGATCCTATAGTACTGAAGCATCTTTGCCAAAGGATGAAAGCTGTGAAGGGTATGCAGATAGCTCATTCCCGTTTGCACTTTTGTCTGCCGGTCATTACTTTGCTTTGCATGTTTATAAATTGGCTTAATGACTTTGAACTAGCGGCATGTCTGTTGCCACTTGCCCTTGCAATAGATCAATATGATTCTGACTATTGTTATTCATCCATTTTTCAGTTTTCCAGTGAAGTTCAAAATCTTAGAAAGCGTCATTTTAGCGTATTTTTTTGGTTTCTAATGTTTTCCAAAGGAAGATGTCAAAGATTGTTGCTTTCATTAAGTTCTGATAAGATGAGACAGAATTGTCTATAAATGGCTGCACTGGGTGCTGGGCTCGGTTTTTTTCAAAAGAAGTTTTCCCCCCAAAAGTTCTATTTCTCATATACTTGGGTAGCTTTTTTTGTGTATTTTGTTTCTGATTTGATGCTTGATTATCCTCAACTATTGCTCTTTATACTTTCTCCCTTTTCTATCACAACATTTTTTCCTATTCAACAGGAGTGTATGGTTGACTGAATAAACATTTCTTTGGTTAAAGACTAATTCTTTAGCTTCTCTAATTCTTAAATATCTTGAAAATTTTG